>JAODOY010031266.1:0-22211 GCA_025399855.1 Forbesichthys papilliferus | reverse complement strand
TAGGTTGTAAAGCCCTTTGAGACTGCAATGTGATTAAGGGCTATATAAATAAAATTGACTTGACTTGACTTGACTTCAAGCACTTAAGTTCCCTACTATTGCTTGACGACGCAAAACATTACAAGATTCCTTGAATTTCCATGCCTGGAATAGATTTTATTAAAATTCCATGATATTCCAGAATTTCCATGACTAGTGGGAACCCTGTTATATAATTATTTATAGTTAGCAACCCATCTAATGTCATACCAGTGTCAGCTTATGGTTATGTTTTTTTTCATCTAAAAGGTAATAATCTAAAGCTAATTTTCAAAGTGGTAACAGCACAAAGTGTTATAGCCTACAGTGTACTAAAAAATATAAACCAGTAGACTAATACTGTAATTTACCATGCAACCATATTGTGACCTTATTTTGTATTTTTCTTAAATGCACATGCCTCAAAGTCCATTTTTGTGGCAGTTTTTTTTTTTTTTTTTTAAACTTTAATGTGAGCAGTCATTGAAAGAAATGAAATAAAATGTATAGAGGGGGGTTTCCTAGTGGCCACGGGGCCCTAAGCACTCACAGTGTGCTTATGCGTTGGGCCGGCCCTGGTACTGAATATATACACTTGTGGTTTGCAAGTAAATCATTGTGTTACTTAGAGAATGTAGTAACTCTTGAAATCAAAGTGAGTTGTAATTTTATTGAAACTTGAGCCCCAGTTGTACAGTAACTTTCTCAGCACTTGTAGTGCTATAATGGTTTTAAAATATAAAGTTTCATTGTACAAATTCATAATTAAAATTCCACAAGTCAGTGGAAAAGTATCAAAACCCATAATGATTTTTGCTTACCAATATTAAAACATAACTCATTTCTTTAGGATGAGTTGGGAATTGGTAGGTGACTGAGTACTCTGACATGTTATAAATGAAAAATTCAAGTATCATAGCGTGACATTAAATTAGTTATGTCAGCACACATCTTACATACCAAAAGAAGATTTAAAGGCTAGATTTACACATGCATCCAGACAGTTTAAAATAAAAAATTAAATGAAATTACTTAACCGTAACAAGGAGGTAGGAACCAACAGTATAATAAAGTGATAAGTCTTCAGAACATGTAAGACGAGTATCAATGAATACTGCAACACCATGCCTGATGTGTTGAAAAGGTCAAGATAACGGGCAACACAATGCAAATAAAAAATGCAGGAGAACTATGAAATCTGCAATGGTGTAAAAGCTGAAGACAGTGGCTTAATAACTTGCTAGATCAGGATCAAAACAAGAAATACAGCTACAATTTTTAACTTCCCTTGAATTAAAGCAGCCAAAGCTGTTGACATGAGCGAGTTTGCGGTAGATTCCTATTTATATTTAAGAAAGAAAAATGAGTAAGCACTCCATTATATTTCATAGCCATCATAGCTGCAAAGTGAAACACCTTTCATGATGTGTAGGTAAAATTATCAGCTGAATCACCAATAAAGACAGAAAAGCAACTGCTAGTTAAAAGTTCAATGTTGTAGCTTAAATGCATCAGCAGTTACATAGTATTTAAAGATTAAGCGAGCGACTGCGGAGGTTAAAGGCGGAACACCGCATACGCAGAACCGAGGAAATGCATCTCAGTTCTTCAGTCTGCATCATCTTCAGATTCCTCTTCTTCAGCCGTTTCCAGCCAGGTCAGCCACTGGTTCACCTGCAACACAAGCAAATACCAGGATTAGAAAATACATTAAAAATACAAGGTATACCACAACAGAGGCAGATATGTTAAAGCTATGAAGATAAGGTTTTAAAGGATTGTTTAGTTTAAATAAAGTTACCTGAAATAATGCTTTTCCTTTTCCAGGAAACTCTTGGGTAATGTCTTCTTTCCATGCAAGAAAGGCTTCTTCTTCAATTATTTCCATATCATAAAAGTTAACAAAATAGCGCAGCAACATACCTAAAAAGAGAAAGTAAACATATTTACAGTGTTTTAGACTTTTCAGAGACGCAAGTTTTCTGTGGTAAAGAAACCCTGTGTTCAAATGAAGATACCAAGAACTAACCTAGAATTAACTAGAGTTGTTAGTTACACTTACCTTTTGGGAAGGCTTTAGTGTTGCAGTGCACCTGCAGCGCATACATGGCGCTGACTTGCAGATCCACATGATCATGGAGGAACTTCTGCAGCACTGGCTTGAAAGCTAGCAGCAACATCTTCTCTTGGTCCTGCTGTTCCTTAGTTGGCGTCGCCAGTTGATCTTCCTCCTCGTCGGCATTGATCTCATGTGCAATGTACTGCAAGAAGCTGATTAACAAATAAAAGGTTGTAACGTGTTAAATATCAAGCTACATAGCGTTAAAGAGCTCATTGAGTATGCGACGCCAAAGTGACAACTTGAACTACCATTTCCTTTGACTGTCGCAGCATGAAACAATTGAAACACTTTGGTCGCTTGCAGTACCTGGTCACAAGGATGTTGACAAAGCCCTTGTCAGTATGCAGTTTGGGAGAAATGTTGTCCTTGATCCACTTGTAGATTGACTGGGGAGAAGGGTCTGTTTGGATCTGCTTCAGAAGCTCCTTCTCTAGCTTCATCAGTGGGAACAAAAAGCTTAGGCCTTTGCTTTCCAGGACCTCCAACATTCTCTCCTTGTTTTGGTCCATTTCTGTAGGGACAAAACGCATTTATCGCTCTTTAAAATGCCAATTAAATAAATTCATAGCTTGTAAAAGAAAAAACTGTGCTAAATAGTCAGGTTTTCTATTAACCTGCATTGTATTAATCTAATATTTTGCCCAGATACTCAAGATTTTCATGGGTTGCAGAATAGAAAAAAAAAAAAAAAAAAAGCCCCTACACATACCAGGTAACATCTTCTGCATGTTGACCTTGCTCTGCTGGAACAAGTCAGCCAGCCACTCACGGTCCTTAAGTTTGGCAATCTGCTGCAGGCAGAGCAAGAAGAGGGGGAAGTGGGTGCCGTTTTCCAGAGGACTGGCCAACTCCACAATGCTCACCAGCCCAGCAACAATGGCCTGGGCTGCAAAGTGGGCCAAGTAAGACTTCACCAATGGAGTGTCCACCTCGATTTTGGGATAGTGGACGAGAACACCTAGAAACCCCTTTAGAAAGAAAGCAGTGAATGGTTTTTAACTCACAAGGAGGAGATGTTTCTGCCTTTTAGACAACATTACGCACATAATACACTTAATTTCAGGACACCTTTCAAAACACTCAAGGACATCTTACTTACACTGTACATAGTTAGGGATGTTCCCATGAATAATGTTCCCGTCGGTAAAATGACATTTTAATCTTAGACTATCGACTAGTCTATGAATACCAAAACACTCAAAAAAATAGTCCAAAGTTATCTTAATCAGGCTTAACATTGTCAGCATGTGTACCGTACAGGTTGCAGGTCTCTCCCTTACCTGGACTTGCCGATTGGCTGTTTGTCTCAGTGGGTGGAGATCACGTTATAGCTTTCTGTTTCTTATTTTAAAAAAATGATTTGATGCTTTATCTTTAGAGATTGAACAGTTACAGTAGCGTACGCTACAACTGTGGCAGGGGCAGAGTGCCAACAGCTCCGTTAATCATAGGCAGCGGAACTAGAGCGCCATTTAACTCTTTATAATGATTCTGTATGCTACATTGGCTTTGCTGAAAACTGTTAGCTAATTATAGCGTATTGTACTTACATAGCTAGTTTAGCATATAAAAATGCTTTTTAACCTTGCTTAAAGGAAGAAATAGTCAGGACCCCGACGGAATTTAGACTTAATTGTTAACATTAAATGCAGTTGTACTGCAAGATAAAATCGAAAGCATAGAGGTTGTAATCCAGTTTCATTTGATATCCGATTCGTTTGGATAACGCTAGACGCTGCGCTGCAAATTTCAACTCCAGAGACGTCTCCTGCGAGCGGAGCGAGTGGCAACATCAAAGTTTGCCGCTTAAGTTGCCCCTGTCCCTCGCTACTAGGGAACGCGTGGAAAATCAAGCGCTACCAAGTCCACGTGCAGAGTCAAGAGATTGCGTTGCATGTTTCACGTGCAGGTTGAGGCAGGAGAGACTGACCGAGCCACTACTTTTAAAAAATAAAATACATTTAGAGACTCACCTGCATTATGTTTTCACCAGTGACAAGACCCTCAGTGCAGAGTGCATGTATCAGGGTGCTGGCGTGCTCTTGGTCTTCAGGGCGATCAAGGCAACCCACCACAATCTTGCTCAGCAGCTCAGGTAAAATATGCTTGGGGGCTTTTATCTCCTTCATGCAATTCACAGCTTCATCAATGTTCTTGCTGTTCAGGAAATTACCCACCATAGTTTCCTTTAAAAATGTGAAAAAGTCAGATATACGAAACATGTTCTCTGGCTGAGGAAGTGGTTTAGCATAGACACTTACAGTCATTTTGAGTAACTCATCCTTTGTAGGAGGTGGTTTTTTAGTTGACTTTGGTTTTTCCTGAATAGGAAGAGGGTTGGTTTTCAGGCCAAGCTGTGGGGACTAAAAGCACATTCGGTATAAATCATGGAGACCAAAGCTTTAATATTAACAATGAATCCTTCTGATTGTACTCAATATCCAACCTACCTGTCCTAGTGGAGGAGTTTGTGTGCGAGGAGGTTGAGCACTTGGAGGAATCATGGTTTGTATCTGAGGCTGCAGCTTTGGCACATTGTTTTTATTCAAGATGAAGGATTGTGCCGGTCTGAGACTTATCTAGATTGTCAAAAGGAGGAAACCTTATAGTACATGCCAAAAATGTGTTAAAGGGGTTCACAAAAATCCTTAAGCTTGTCTCCCAGTTTACCTCATCAACATTAAGTCCCTTCTTGATGAATGGTGGTGCCATATCCTTCGACTGAGATTGCTGCTGCAGAGAGTGATTCTGGTTCTGGTTGTAAAATGGTAGATTCTGCCCCTTTAAATGACAGGTAAGAAGTTTTTGCAATGCCAACTAAATTCATTGTGACATTAATATTTGGGTGTTTCCTTTACTTGGTTTGACTTTTTGAAGGACTTGACGCCCGTCTCAAAAGAACATTGGGGTATGGCAGCAGTGTGACCATTGAAGATGGGATTTGCACGACGCCCCATGGTGGGAGAATAGCGATCCTGAATCACCCCTGGACCTGTACCAATGCCACTTCCTTGAAGAGACAAGAAAAAAGGTGTGCCACACAATAGAAGTGTTAGCTTGTAATTAACACAATATGCATCAGAAACATTAACCATCTGCATGTTTTTCAAAGCTATAAGCACTATCAATACATGCAAGAATTTGTGCCTTATGACTGGGAATCCAGTAATTGAAATTCTGGAAAGTGGTATATAATAAGTAGGTAACTTAAATAAGACTAGGTTACAAGTTTACATTGACTAAAGGCATTTCCTAGTTGTTCAGACAGCAAAAGTACATCCAGTGATCTTTACGATACACTTTATATCAAATATTTTTACAAACTGTTTCCCCCATGCACAATATTGGTGCTAGGACATTTGGCAGAAATAATATTTGTCATTAAATTGTTCAGCTCATTGCAATCTATTCCCCATTTTTAATCTTGAACAAGTCTTAATCCATGTCTGGGAAATGGGCCAAGAGGGTACAGTCAGGTTAAGGTATTTTGGAGGCGTTTCCATCATAGTTTGACAATTCCTTAAATGGTAAACAGTGTTATGGATGGATATTAGGCCTTTTAGAAAGTCATTAACAATGTTACACTGTTGTACATGATGAATCAAAGCAGAAAGTATACTTTGGCCTTTAACCAGTGCAAAGTCACTGCAACCAATAGACACTGGCCTCTACCATTGGTTTATGCAATCTCTTTGATAGGCTTTCTGCAGTCTATGAGGCAGATATATTTTGCTACCGATGTATGACTGAGCAATCAATGCATCTTGTGATGTGACAGTGATGAAGTAAAAGCAAACAGAGTTAACGTTGGCATGTGCCTATAGAAGTGATGAAGTACACATACCAGGCATTTGTCCAAACATATCCGCCAAGCCTCCAATAGTTTCCCGGTCAAGTTTAATCCTAGATTGCATGAAGGCGTTTTCCATGAAAAACTCATTCCTCATTCCTTGACCCATTTGCGGAATAAAAACACCTAAGTCCTGAAAATAAGACAGAGCCTAAATAAATAGATTATCCTTAAATTATCCTTGAATAAATTATCTTTCACACAATGTGTGTAACAAACCTTCACTGCTTCCTGACGAATCTGATTAATGGTCTTTGGTCCATTGTCATTGAACGCTTTGCGAGGAATCCAGTTGTTCTCACGCAGCTCTACTGTATCTTGTAGCAAGAAGCGAATCCTTGCGTGTAGGTCTTTGTTGTTCATAAGGGATCGCATTCGGCTGAAGTACTGATCCATTAAAGACTAAAAAGAAGTTTATTGATCACTCATTTGAACATGCATACATACAATTTGAATAGTCTATCATGACATGCTTACCCTGGCCTTTTCATGATCAAGTCTTGGTCCCACTGTTCTTATTATCTGACAGAGGCATTCCAAGTCTTCCCCCATATCATTAAGTTGGTTTCTTTTCTTCTTTTCCAAAAGCTAAAGAAATTCAGTCCATTATACACATACTCCTATTGACGCTTTTAAGCTCAAACAGCATACAATCATTTTTCAACAACAAACATGGACACTTACCGTTTTGATGCACTTGTGAAGAATAGATTCATGGATAAGATCAAGCTTTCCAAGCTCCCCAATGAATTTGATGTTACCCAACATCTTAATCTTGGCAATCGTGCGTTGCTCTTCCTCATCAGAGGTGAGTGGGCCATCTTGTTTCTCGTACACTATGGAAACGTATTCCAGTTAAGTTACCAATAAATGAGCTACAGTTGTGCGACGGCCCTCTTCTAATAAACGGCATGACAGGGCAGCTCCAGAGGCTAAGCATTCTGTGTGTCCTATGTGCTCAGAGTGTGTGAATCTGACTCATGATTGCTAATGATCTACCAGTCGTAGATCCTATTTCATAGGATTTAATTGCATGTTGAACCCAACCGGAAACCTGTGCCCAACGCTGCAGTTATCACATGGCCGCTTGAGGCTGGCTGCAAAAGGGAGTAAATACCCATAATCAATAAAGGGCTCTACGGGCTGAGTGAGGTACTGCAATGATGGGGCGCATGCACACAGTTGAACCCGTTAGTGTAAATGGAGACAAACGCAACACTAAGAATGCTACTTTATGTTATCGTAGAACACCGATGAACACCTATGGCGATTGATATCAGCAGCTGTTCGGCATTCAGGCCTAAATGCCTAAGCTTAAACACAAATGTGACACCAGTGTACAAAAAAGGTTTTACCATAAATAAAACCAATGTATTGTAGGAGACAAATGTATTTAAATATATTTTAATATAAGAGATTACTGGTGAAATGTTTAGTTTTTACATGGCTGGTAACCAGCTCACGCTGCACTGCATGTTTCCAACCCGTTACATAATGTGTTTAAGGGTTAACATTTGTAATTTACCAGCTGTTAGTGAATCTAAAAAAGGTTGAAATAGTCACCATAGGTGTTCATTGCACTCATTCAGGCCTCAATGCCAAAGCTTAAACACAAACAGAGACAGTAATGTAAAGAATAGATATAACGTACATTTGGTTCCTACCAGTGGTTGCAGTAGACTGGTGTCAATTTAGACATGTGTGTGCATGCATGTATGAGACTAACCCTCTGGAACCCACTCAAATCTCTCAAGGTTTGCACTTTTGTGATTTAGGCTACAATATTTTTGTCATGTAGGCCATTTTACCTAGCCATTTTATTAGCTATATATTTTAGTCTAATGAAAAGTGATACTTTGTCATTGCATTTAGGGTTATACAGGGTGGGGGCATTGAGGGTCGGGCTGGGTACCGAAACGCGGTGCGGCACCGGTTCGAAACCTGGTGCGGCACAGGTTCCTATAGGATTTGTATCTACCGAACCAGATTAAAATGCAAATTTCAGTGCCTCTTTTCGGTGCCACTGAAGACTACATTTACATTGTAGGTTTTAGTTTTAAAACAGGGGTTAAAGACTAAAATAATGTACGTTTTAGATTTGTCTAATTATCTGATACTTACACGCGTAGCCTGCAGGTACACTGGGCATGCATGTGCATTTGTAAATGGAAAGCATTTTGTCAGAACATTTAAAAGGGGAAACAGAATACTGAAAAATAACATGAATTACGTATTTTCTTGTACTGGATCACTGGAATCTTTACTGAAATGAACCCTCGAGTGTAGGGCGGTCATGGCAATTTATATATTTTCCCTTTGGTGCTCTTAAACGGACGCAAGATCATCACTCATTGCACATTATGACATGAGGTAGGCTACTGTTAGCTACATTAAAGCACAAAGTTCAAAACAGATGCACCGATCAATCACTTTCTTTCCAATTATAGCGGTTTACCAGTCACATGCCTATACCTTTACCTGTAATGTATGCTGGTGCTCCAGCATGTTAATGCCGCAAAAGACGTTCAAGCGTACGTTGTTTTACTTTTAATGTAGAGAATGTATCTACTGTCACGATAAACTATCTACAGATGACGCATGTCTGTGTGGTTGTCCTTTCCATTTAGTGCCAGGGGAAGACATAGGCTACTCGACATTCACACATTGAGTGTCAATATCTTTTAAAATAAAAACATGCAGAGCAAATATGTTTGCATAGGCCAACTGTTGTTCATCTGAAGGCTAAATTAATCTCAAAAGACGTTGCCTTGTAAGTGTAAACATAACAAATGCCAGCGTTGGCAGACAAGGGTCAGTCAACAAATTACTAGGATGACTGACTAGCGCTGGCGGCTTAGGAACAGTCAAATTAGAGTGAATCATAATAATTTGATTAAAAATGAACAGCAATGAACAAATGTCTATGTATCTAAAAGTAGACTAAAAGTATCGATTTGGAACCAGAATCGTATGAAACCCAAATGTTACCCAGCCCTAATTGAGGGTAAGCCATTAGTAGAAAATCCAGAAATATCCAATCTTTTCCAAATACATGTTTCTGTCGTTCCACACAGACAGCATTCGTTTAGTTAAGATTCACCAAAAACAAAAGTAGGCTTTTAGCACTTAAAACTATGTCCATTACTTTAGCAGGGCTAATAGTGAGCCAGCCGGGGGTATTTCAAACTTCGGCTGAATCTTGTACTGTGTCATATGGTTAAATTTGAGCACGAGTTGAAAATATTGAGCGCATGTGGCACTTGAAATGTAGACCAGTGCGACATTACTAACGTATAGATTCAGACTGCCCCGTTGACAATGAATGACTTCTGGCAGAATGCATTTAATGGGAGCGAGGTGTTAACAGCTCAGGTTTATTTGTTGGCTTGGTGTTTCCACTCATGTCAGAGTGAACGGGGCAAACCATGTTTGACAGGAAGCTTGACTGAAATTTGACTTAAGGGGACAGTTCATGAAAGCATGCATTTGGATATATTTGCCAAACATGAGCAAGAGTATAATAGTGAGAGGATCTAAATATAGGTTAAAAATGGTTGGTTAATTGCCCAGCCCTACCACAAAGCCCAATTACATTTAACTTACACTCAACATTTTTGGCACGATTTTCAAACTCATCTTGAAGCTTAGAAATCAGAAGCCTCCTGAATGTCTGTAAAAAATAAAATCGAATACACATGTAACACAAGTAGTAGATAGGAAATTACAATCCGAGTAGTGACTGAAAAATCCTTAAATGGGCTTACAGTATTCTGCTTTTTTTGTATTTGAATCTCAGGTGATGGACCATCAAAGTTTGGAGCATCCTCAGACAAGCGCAGACATAGCTGAGCATATAGCGAGCTATACTTCGGTTCTTCAAGGGCTTTGTCAACAATCTGATGGGGACATATCACAATTGTTAAACTTTTTTTTTAAACAGGTAAATGTATAGTAATAGACAGACAAATACTTGCCAACAAGATGACTCCTTTTAGGACCAGTTTTGAATCTACACCCACATTCAGGAGCTCAAGGCATAACTTGTCAAACTTCTCAGGGGTCAGCTTATTTAGTATTCTAATGAAAAGAAAAATTACAGTCACAATACAGGCTGTACTATGCACGACAAGTACTTGTTAGCATTTAATTACCAAATACATTTTAGGTTGACATGTATACATACCCCCTCACTTTTCTGAAGAGTGCATCATTTCGTTCTTTTTCATTTGAGGAGTTACCATCTCGTCTAGTGCTTCTTGAAGGTACCCATCTCTGAACACCTGATCCTGGGGTTTTCCCCTGGAACGCGCTGAAATAGATATGTATTATAGTGTTTCAAGTATTTGCATCCACCAGCTTACTTTTAAGCAACAAGGCATTAGTTATTACACTATTATACCGAGCAACAAGTTCAAATCTGCTTTATTAAAGTACAGGAATTTTGTTTATAATTTCATGAAGTAAAAGTATCTTTTTTTGAAATGTACAATTTATAGCAGTAGTGCGTTCTCAGTGAAAATTACCCGTTCACAGTTTTGGGATGGTGCAGAAGTGCACCACAACCTTCTCCCCCCGCCACAGGAGCACTAAAAAGAAATATATACATTAAAATAAAAAAAAGGTAAAGCATGGCCTGGCATGCATCTTAGTGAGTGAGCAGTTTACATAAGCTGACATAAACGAATATGCTAGATAGCTTTGATACATGTATGTACGTCTTATTTAAGGTGAAAAGGTGAAGTTAAATACCTGAAACGAGAAGCACCCCTTTCTGCAACGACACTCTCCACTTTGGCGGCTTGACAAAGAATACCACGGGGAAAAAAAATAAAGTGGAACAAGATGGACAGGCAAAGGCGATCTATAGAAAAAAAAAGAAATAGAAGACATAACATAATTGTTCAATAATGTTGCTGTAGCCATCATGACTGTTGACCGGATATGGGTAACACTGAACAAAGGCAAGAGCAGAGAAGAAAGAGTAACCTCTGAAGGCCACTTATGTAGGTTCACATCCGCGTACATTTTAAGCATCTATTGTGTTTGACATACTAATCAACCATGTCAAAATAACCAATTTGATTAGAATGTTCATATAGCCTGCGATTGCGATCATTTTTTTGATTTAACAACTCATTTAAATAAAAACAATTCAATCTGTGCTATGCAAATGGTTGAGCTTTTAGCTTAGTGGCACCTCAAGCTACCTAGCTAAAATAATGCTAACCATCGAGATAGCTTACTAGATGGCCGATTACAGGCTAGAAACGCCGCACCACAATCTGCATTGTTTAAAGTTGGTTTACATTTCGCAGCTTTGATCCACCATATTATACACCGTGCTAACAACATTTGCCAGGACAAAAGAAATAGTCAGTAACACAATATAAAAAGGATTAACGTAACAAAAAAACATCCACTAGCGCATCCAGCTATCTAACGGAGCTAATGCTAGCGACCAACCGGCAAACTAATCAGCGGATAGTATCAAGACAATTCAGAAAAAAACGAAGACATCAAGAGCGTAAGCTATCATACCTTCACAAAAGAGACGTCAGTTTAGCGTTTGGCGGATAGACTATGAGAAGAAATAAATTGAGAAGGAATTGTGAAACGAGTAGAAGCACGTCCAAACAAACCTTCTACCAGTAGAGAAATGAAAAATGCAGCTACGTCACTCACTGGGATTTTATCTGCGCGTGTGTGGGTTGTCTGAAAATGCGTCATATATGTCTCCACGCGCGTCACAAGTATTTCATAAGAGGGACTTGCCGATTAAAGATTTGTTCTACCTCGTATTCTACAGACGACAATAAACTGGTGGATGTTGTGTTAAATGCATCTGTTAACGTTTACCCCTTTGGCCTATTCAAATTGCCATAATTAAAATAGCTTTCAAATTCCCCAAGTTATCTTTTTATGTAGGCTACTCGCTTTTCTGACGCGATGTACGGTAGCCTAAAGATATTGGCATATGGAATTTTAAATAATAATATGGCTCCCAACTAAACTTTTTAGGCTACAATGTAATTGAAAAAACGAATCATAGTAAACTTGACTTTTTACTTTATTTCCTATCAAACACGAGAAGTGCTCTCTGCTTTGACAATGATCACACCCTTTAGGATCGACTTGTCTTGGCGAGTCAACTTATTCCTTGCCAGCTGCTGCAGGGAGAAGGCCTGTTGTGGATCTGATTTCACCGTGTCTGCAGTTACTGCAATAATGGCTGGACTATGTATTTAATAATGGAGCAGATCATTTAGGTAATTATGTTAGGGTGGGGAAGTCTGTTAATGCAAATAATCTATACAATAGAGCCAGCAAGCTAAAGGCTATTTGTCTATCCAGCTGCATCAGATTTTATAACAGGCTACAGTATTTTATCATATATGTATCATAAGATAGATAGCATAGGCCCAATAAACAATCTAAAAATGCAATCATACTATTTTGTGTATTTATTAAACAAAGTGTCTACACATTCACAATCTAAAAAAAAAAACCACTAGGATTACAATAATTGTAAAAACGTTTGTGATTTAAACCTGTTCCAGCTAATGAGATAATTATCAGGTGCAGCTAAGAAATTCTGAAATCCTGTGAGGTTCCTACAAGTCCTTAAGAACACATTTTTTTCATCATAAGATAGATAGCATAGGCCCAATAAACAATCTAAAAATGCAATCATACTATTTTGTGTATTTATTAAACAAAGTGTCTACACATTCACAATCTAAAAAAAACCCCACTAGGACTACAATAATTGTAAAAACGTTGGTGATTTAAACCTGTTCTAGCTAATGAGATAATTATCAGGTGCAGCTAAGAAATGCTGAAATCCTGTGAGGTTCCTACAAGTCCTTAAGAACAATTTTTTTTTTACAAACGTTTCTATACTATCGGAAATACCTCTATAATCTAAAGATAAATTAAAATTGTTTCATTAAATATACAGGCCTATTCAACAATTTACTCCAAAAAATTATATTGTTTAAAATCATTAATTAATCCATTACAGTATTTGAAGTAATACTTTATTATCGTAGCCAAGGTTATTATGATCATAATATCCAACTGATTTGCAAGGCTGAACTTATTTAAAGTGCGTTTGTGTTCTTGCATTACAGATGTTAGCAAACAAATCTCAGCAGATGGCGCTACAGTGCTTTTTATGACAAGCACATTTGCGACAAAGTCAAGTCACCTGAAAATAAGTAAATTAACAGCACCAAATTGTTTAACACTAAATTAGTGTGCTTTATGACAAAAAAGTTCATATATAAATGATCAACTCAAGTATCAAATATATAAAAGGTCAAGTATACTTTGATATTTTATGTAAACAACAATAGAACATATTTTGTCAAATGTGAACACACACACAAACACACACACACAAAAATATATTGTCATAATACATCTCTTACATAAATTAGTTGTTTTCCACCATGGGTAAACCAGTTCAGAAATCATCCATTAAAGAATATTGGCAACAAAATAAAAAACCTATTTGGAATGCAAATTAAATGGACTGAATCTCTACTTTATAGAACTTGAATTACATTCAGAACAAAGGTAGCTGTGATTAATAATTCATCTATACTTGAATATAACAGAATCCATCCACACCCACCCTAGGAGGTGTTAAAAAGTGTTCCACTACAACCACTACAACACTACTACATTTTCTTTGGAAAACTTTCACCTTTATTCTGAAATGATACACTCTCATATAGAGTAACAATGAATGTTCTTTTTGAGGGTTGAACCCTGCAGGTCATGTTTATAACTGATGGAGTGGTTTACTGTACTCAGTTGTACAGCAGCGTGGGTGAGTGGACAGAGGCATGGTTGCTTATTAACATATGACACATTCTAATCTGCTCACACTGATTGTGTGTTTAACATTCCATACACATTCCGTGTAGATCTGCTGAGACAGCAATAGCGGATGTCAGATATGCCAAATTGTGTGGGGCTTGAGGGACTGTCTGTGTCATTGCTGACGAGCCCTGAGCCTCAGCCCTGCTGTGTACAAACTGGCTAGGCATTACCTGTGGGACAGAACTTGAGAATATATCTGGTATAGACAACTGGAGAATATGAGAGGGACCAATACTATAACATCTCCCTCAGGTAAAAGGATTCTCTCAGGGAATGACAAGGGAATGGAGAGAGACCACATACTCTGTGTAATGCATGAACAGGAAGGATTTGTTCTCCCTTATGTGGAACAAAAGCCCTGTTAAAATGCATCTTGGTTCATAGGGACAAAGTATGCTGCTGCATGTTATAGCCTATATATTATTGGATATATACGCCATCCAACATGCAACCTTCACATTGTGAAGACTTGAAGTTCCCTTTAACTATTAAGTCACCCTTGTATTGAGGGGCATCCTACTTAAGGTAGCTCCATCTCATGTTAGTTTAACTCACAGATCCAGGTGACAAACTAGCTCGAAGCCATCATTGATTGTGTGTGTGTGTGTGTGTGTGTGTTTGTGCGTGTGTGTGTGTGTGTGTGTGTGTGTTAGTGACAGACAATTTACTTGGCCTGGAAGAACAAAAGCGGTACTTCTATTGTCGTGAGACTGTCAGTGTAATGACGCTGTCTGCATTATGTGATATATTTGCACAAACATTATGTAAGGGAAAAGAACCCATGTATCGATCCACTGCAAACAATCTTCCGTATTTGGCCTACACCTGTATGCTGCATATTTGTGTATGTTTTAATATGTTGTATATTCAGGGGAATGTAATGTTTCTTGTAGCAATGTGTTGTTGATGTTGGGGGAGACCGTGGCGCAGGGGGTAGATCGTCTGGAATCACAAAGTTGAAAGTGGTTGGATTCTCACTGCCTCCTGGCTAAGTGTCAAGGTGTCCCTGAACACCAAGCCTTAACTGCTCCTGATATGTTGGATTGCACCTTGCATGGCTAACACCAATAGTGTGTGAATGTATGTGTGAATGTGAGGCAGTTATGTACTGCACTTTGAATGGCCTGTTGGGTAGAAAAGCGTATTGTAAATGCAGTCTAACAATAAATAGTTACTGCATCATTGCATTGCATTTTATTGTGGTGTATTGTATTGTCTCGTGTAGCACATAATATGACAATGCATCATATTGCAGCTTTAAGCAAGATACCTACCAAACCTGTTCTTGAGCTGAAGCCAGACTGTCCCTTCACTCCAATTTAAAGATGAAAAGAGAATGTCCCCATGGGAATTAATTTATGTCATTATTATAAATAAAAATGTTATTTTCTGATTTAGCTGACAAGAAAAATAATGAGATTATAAAAATGTAGAGCTGCATAATATCTTGATATTATGCCTTCAAATAACTACCCATAGGGTTTTTAGTGTGCAGAAATGATTATATGTTTTGACTCATTCATCTTTGAGACGTTTTGCACACATTATCCTATTTTAGTTTGTATTGTATTATACATTGTTTTTTGTGTCCCATGATTACAGTGGTAAGCCCCAAGACCGCACGAAATGGAGACCTGTGTTGCTTTTGTTCATGCTGTTATGGATTTCCTTTAAAGGGTAAAGCACAACAGGTGTTACTCTTGACAAGGACAAGGTAACTGCTTTCAGGAGCCAATAAAATAGATGTATAGTCATTTATTCTGACCCCTTGGAAAAGAGTGTGACACGCTCTGTTTCCAGCCAGTTATAATTCATCATATCTCAGAACCACGCAGTACAAGCTAATTCAGATGCAGATGAAGAACTTTTTTTTATTAAAATGTGCTGAGATTTCAGGCTATTAAAATAGTCAGATCGTCACTCATACACCCCCATTTCTCACATTTGAACAGCTTTAATCCATTTGCTGAATATTCATAATTTATATACAAAAATTGGTTCCTAAATACAGCTGACACGAGCATAATATAGCAAGATTACAAAAGTTGATTCCATTGACAAATGTTCTCTATCAACACTGTTTTTGGGATTTATGCAACATTACAATTATACTGTTTTCATTATATCACAATTATAAAAAGAAGAAGAAGAAGAAGAAGAAGAAGAAAACTGTATTGATCCCAAAAATGGGCAATTAGTTTGCAGCTTGCATCATTCATCCACACATGTACAACCTCTTATGACTTGACACATTACATACGCAATAAAAACAGTAATGAAATATATTATCAGTGTTATATTCTGTGTCCATATGTAGGCTATTGCATTAATTTGCATTGCATGTATTTTGGAAAACAATAAATCTTAAATATTCTTATTGAGAGCTTATTAATACAATTGAATTGAAACCTCAGGATCTATTATATATATATCATATTTGACATATTTCTGTTACTGTACAATGTCTGGCCATCTATTCTCCCTCTCAGCCATTTCTCTGATTCCACTTATTCTGGTTGAAACATACTGACACTGATAGCCGACTCCCACACGGCACAAGGCTTAGTTTTGTTTTTCAAGTGTGCTACATATGTTGATAGATGTCAACTAGCATTGGCTCAGACAGGGACACGTCCCAATAGACCAGTGTGGCAGGGTGAGGGACTGCTGAGCAGCTGGAGGACAAACCTCCACTCAAGCAGAGGTAATGTGACTCAGTTTCAGGCAGTCTGCTCAGCATGGAGAGTTGAGCTTCTGTCTGCCTGCCTGCCCGGGCTACAAACGACCTGATCATTCTACGAGAAGGACTGTAGCCTTACTTGCAATGCTTACCTGTCAGTACAGATCACAATGTAGAAACAGAGCTGCCTGAAAATCAAGGTATACATTCACTGGTTAACAGCCTCCTGACCTGAATAACAGTACAGATGGGAGATCAAATGTACTGTTTGCCCAAGCGCCCATAATAGCTAATACTGTTAATGAATCCAGCTCTTCATTAACGATTCAAAAGTCACAAAACCCTTTTCACTAAAACTTGTCAAGGTTTAATGGCTTGTCCATTACATAGCAGTCAACTGGCAAATATGTCTGGACACTAACCCATTTAGCATGTCACTGGATAAACTTGAGGTCCGAGTCGTCCAACCCAGAAGAGGCTATTGGCCCTGTTGCTCTTTTTGTCACATTATGCATCAGCATTAAATAGCATTGATTTCTGTACTGTTAGTAGCCTTTTTTGTGTTATTATTACAATACTTTGCTTGTTTCATAATATATCATGTGTATTATATTACTGTTTGTGTAATACAAATATAGCTGCCATCTTGACACATTCAATCCTGGCGTTCTGAAAGAGTTGGACTGGTCCCATTCGCATGGTTTGTTCTGGATTATTTTTCCTGGATTTCATGTGTTTTTTGGACCCTTTGAGGCCGTAATGTGATTAAGGTTATATAAATTAAATTGACTTCTTGTTGTTTCATCATTTACTTTCTCTCTGTATTATATTATTTTCTGTCATCAGTGGCTGAATCAGACATGAAAAGACCCAACTCACTAAATACGTAGCCTAAGAGACAGGGTTCTGTGAAATAATTATATTCTAATTCCATTTAGAGAGTTTACTCCATGCCATAGCATGTTAAAATGTTTATTTGCAGGGTCATAATGATTCAATGGCAAATAATGGTCCAAGTCCAACTTTGCCTAAATACCCCTTTTACATGCATGATTTATCATAACACAAATATATTATAATATCCTAATTTTTTTAATGTCTTTACATAGCCCTGCCCCCAGTGGCTATAAAATACACAATGCTTATAGGAAGACGTGTTTTACTTTATTGTAACAATAAATTACACCTACAAAGACAAGGGTCTATTGTAAACTGTTCTGAAATAGTATTTTCAGTGTTACCCAATATTTAGATTAATGAGTAACCAAATACTGTAGTCAAACAACACATGAGAAATAGGACATAAATACACTATAATGTTGATGGATAACTAATATTGACCAGTATGCGGGACATTTTCATCAAACATGATGTTGGGCTATGCTTCTGTATAAAGCTCTGTAACCACCACAAGACTTACCATTCAAAATGTTGAAGGTCATCATCAAATTACAGGAACGCATTAACTCCTTTTCTACAGGTCAACTTACTTTGTCTAGGCCCCTAGGTTCCACTTAACTGTCTTCTTTGAGATTAAGACTAATAGGGATTGGCAAACATGCTAAATGAGACTAAAGAGTATGTAGCCTAACACATAGAAAGTTTCTGGTCACGCTCAGTTGGGTAACCTGTCCACTGCTATTGCAGCGAATAATTGATTTTCAAGTGTATCCAATCTTCCCAAGACTTACACTGTTACCTGACACGGACATTCACCCATGAGAAAATCACACTAATGACCAGAATACAATCTAGCAAAGAGGAAAATCACTTAAAAAGTGAAAACAAGAAAATTAATAGAACTTGTTAATGAACTGCACATGGAGGTAAATGTAATTTACAACTTGTCAGTCAACCGTATGGTTGTAGACACAATTAGCAGCGGTGCAACATTGAAGAACATTAATAACAGAATAGCAGGGAAATAACAGAATGCATGTCGTATAGTAATACAAAATAAACAAAGAGACGAGTACAGGAAGAGTAACTGTAATATAGCCTAATGTAATCATAATAGCATAATAACAAAAATGCACTGGTGTTACCATAAACTAAACTGTTTTTGCAAAGTTAACTGGGTGTTTTTTAAGCACACTGTGCCTTAGCACCCTGATGGCTGCCATTTTGTACACTCTGTCACACACATGTCAGTTGTAACAAAGCAAGGCTTCATGCAGTGGTCATATTGTGGTGATGAAATGGCAATTATAGCACATTTCTGAAAAATGAAAAGAACTAACAATATCCACATTTGAATGTATATTAAGAATGACAGCTGGAGTTATGTCACACGACATATAGGGTTGTATAGACTAATTCTACGGCTTCTGTCACAGACTCTTTATCGCTCAGCAGATAGTTCAACGCATGTTGTTTGACAGGATCGGGAGCTCTTTCCCGACACTAGGTTATACTGTTGAACAGTGCTTGTGTCACTAAGTTGTCAAGCAAGTGGCACTGGCCCGATTAGCTCCAAGTGTGGTATAGCAGTAATACACAGGGGGGTTGCTTTTATGTGTCTCTTCACTTGATACAGCTGCAGGCAGGTTTAAAACAATATTTAGTCTAAACATCTAACAATGTTTATGCACATTTTCAGAACTGTAGATACATGCAGCAACTACAGGTAGTTAAATTATAACTAAATTAGTTACAGCTATAACCTAAATTATAAATATCTTTTCAGATGAACTTTTCAGTACATTTCTTCAAACTATTCATCTTGAAGAATATTGTATCATAATATACGATATGGTATGATTATATCAGATATTTAACAGATTATCATGGAATAACGTTCATGGCTGCCAATGTTCGATGAAATTTAGGACTAATACCCATTCCTGAGAATGATAAGGTTTACACTCTATTTATGAGCATGACATTCATCCATATAGCATGGCTACCACATATGACATTGTTTCCATCATGCACACATGCTGGTAAAGTATACTTTGTCCTTTAATACCACAATCTTGAGTTGCTGCAAAAGGGTTTCAACATACTGTACAGTAGACCTACCTGTTATGGTAACATTGCTCCTATAAGCGGTAGGAGCTTTTCTTCTCAAATATCATTAGCATTTCAAACAATCCAGCATCTGTTCTAATGAGCCTGTTAAACCTCTTGTTACAAGAAAACAAGATTAGAGATGCTTACGGCTATTAGCCCTATGTCTCATGCTGCTCAGGTCAATTGTTTTCAGTAAGGACTGCAGATTGGAGAGCACATTTAGAACTGACCGCAGCCAGAATGATTCTGAGTCTGACCCATATGCCCTTGTTTGAAGACTCCCAGTTGACACCCATTTAACCATACAGAATGTTTCATTCAGTACAGTACATGTACATTCGACTTTCAAATCTACAGCTTGTGATGCCTTGAACAGTCAACTAGAAAATTAAAACTATTATTTATTAAGTGCAGTCCTGTAGAAGTAGTGGTTTTGATAATGACTCATGAATTCCCAGTGAGTCGTGGATCTATGACACAATGGTCTCAATGAGCAGGTTTGTCTGGACTGCAGATGTCCTAATCAGTTTCACGACCTGATTGTTTTGCTGTGGCAAGATTGATAAGGACTGCACTGCAGAGGGTAATTGCATTGGAGCTGATATCACACCTAGTTCTATCAGAAAATGAAAACAGTTCCCAGTTACTGCCCCTGTTTCACCCTCTGTGATTGGAATTTCAAGGATCAGATTAAACAATCATTAAAAGTCAAGTGGAGTGATTGAAAATGTACGTCTATAGTTGTGAGTGTAGTGTACACATTACACACACACACACATACACACACAATGCCTCAGGGAAAATGTTTAATGTTGCAGAATAAAACTGGTATAATATGTCTCAACTCATACAATATGCCTAGATTAGAGCATTTCTACATTTTAAGCAGATGTTCATATGTTGTGGAATCCTATTTAAATTCAGAAGGCGAATAAAATTAAATTAAAAAAGAATACAGTATGGTATTATCTATCTATCTATCTATCTATCTATCTATCTATCTATCTATGAGGGCCATGTCTCTTGATATTTCCCCTATGATTGTCATGGAATCCCTACTTCACAAGGCTATGTTGACACGTGCTGTTGATATATACTCACCCACTTTCCAATTACTATAAGACCTACCTCAGCTGTATAAAAAACCCGGCCTGGGAAGAGACGACCTCACATTTGCCCTGCTGTCACGGTCTAATGGGGTGCTGGACCTCCTCTGTGATACATACAAGTGAGCTAATGGATTTCCCACAAGTTACAGCCAGAGCCATACAACTATGTGTCTCGTATTCAAATTCATAAGTCCAGACAGTCTAATTTAAAAATGTTTCCTACTTTTAAACCTGTTAGAAATAAGGTTTATGCAAATGAGTAATATGGCAAAAAGCTTACCCTTTAATAAACATAATTGTTTTCTTTTTGAGCTCATCTTTTGGGTGTGCATCCTTATTAGTTATTGCTGTAAATAGGGTTGATCCCAGTATTGCAATTATGTGCAAATTATTTGTGTGCTTTACATTGCTATATAAAACCACTGAAGTGGTAAGCATAGAGTCAGTTGAAAAGTGATACAATAGTGTAAAGACCACATTGATTTTTTTTATGTCAAGCAATTTCTTATATGAAACTCATCTAATATTTTAAGATTACTGATAGCTGATAGATTGTTTGGCCTGTGCCAGAGCGACGTTCATAACACGGTGATCATAAACATTGGACATTATCTTTCTACATTTTTTGGCAATGCATGGCCAGGATAGTCTAGTGGTCTGGATGTTGTGCATCCAGCTAGAAGGTTGTGGGTTTGAGCCCAGGTATTGACCTACCTGTAAGCATGCTTAAGCAAAA
The DNA here is from genome assembly GCA_025399855.1 of Forbesichthys papilliferus. Classification (NCBI taxonomy): domain Eukaryota; kingdom Metazoa; phylum Chordata; class Actinopteri; order Percopsiformes; family Amblyopsidae; genus Forbesichthys; species Forbesichthys papilliferus. The sequence continues at coordinate 797 of JAODOY010031266.1, read as the reverse complement.
TCCCCTAGTAAAGGACACTCCTCCCTCTTGTCTAAAGATTGTATTTGAATGTGATTTTAAACAGGTAACTTTAGTGGTCACAAACAATGTATGTATCCTAAGAGTAGGGGTGTGTACAAATCTGGTGTCCTGGCCAAATATTTTGTAAACAGAAAGCTGCAGAAAGCTGCATTCAGTCAGGCTTTATGGTATGTCAAATTGGACTAAGATTATACAGGATAATTATTCACAATCAAATACAATATTCACAAACCTATACAATAAAATATGTTACAAATGTTTTGTTACATTTTATAGTTAGTTTCATAAAGTTTTCTTGACTAATGGCTTTATTAAAAGCCTTAATATTTATATGCGTGCCTCTCTGTGGATTAACTACAAATTACCATCTGATTAAACACAATGGGGTATAAAAACATAGTGCAGGAAATGTATAGATTAATACATTACAAATTGTGTTAACAACATTTGAAATATTTTTTTTCTCTAAATTAAAAAGAAAATCTAAATTTATTTTTGCACATCTCATTGGAATACACAGTAACAACCAACCCCACTCTACACTTTCTCAGAGTATATTGTATGGTTTACTACTTCACGTTAAACCTCTCCAGAAACCATCACTTTATCGTGGTAAATGGGCGCATTTTTTGTGGTGCAGAGGTTTGGGTGCCCCTATGAACCTGATCTATCCTGATCTAAACCCGAGCGGGCGTTTGCTGTTAGACTTCTGTGCTAGTCATGGACTGTCTATAACAAACACCATGTTCGAACATATGGATGCTCATAAGTGTACG
>JAODOY010031255.1:0-22213 GCA_025399855.1 Forbesichthys papilliferus | reverse complement strand
TATATATACAGTGTTGGGCAGTAACTAGTTACCACTGTTATATTATTACTTTTTCTAGTAACTATAGTGTAACTAATTACTATTTCCAAAACTATAATAATATACTAATCCAAGTAATGCTGCATTACTGTGTTACAATGCTGCATTACTGTGTTTCTGTCCTAGCAAACAGAATAGGCTAATTGAACCAACCTATCACCTGGTTTGAGAGGTTGCAATGTTTTCACTTTAGCTGATTGTTGACTCCTAATGTTAATTATTGTTCCAATAAAAAGGATTCAATTATAAAATGAGCTGGCTACACAGGTCATTTTTCGGAAAGGGCGAGGCAGAGGAGTGTATGTGAAAGTAATATGTAACGTAACTAATGACTTAATATCCAGTAATAAGTAAAGTAATATCATTACTTTTTGATGGGAGTAATAAGTAAATAAGAACTTATTACAATCCCTGAGTAACTTGCCCAACACTATATATATATATATATATATATATATTTATTTTTTAATTTTTTTAATTATTATTATTTTATTCCAAATAATGTGCAAAGTGAAGAGTAAGAATGTAATACCTTTGTACTTTTCTGGTTGCTTCTCCTTAAAGAAATGTAAACTGTAGGTAATCACTGTGGTAACAGGGCGATAGTGTGCTTGTTAGGGCTAAAAGAAATAGCCTGACTACAAATATCTTCACTACGACAGCAGTGGACAGCTTATGCAAACTGCTAACAGAATGTCTGGCTCTGGCATGTGAACAAATGAAGGCAATCGTACAAGAAACCAAACAACCATGCACACTTCTGTTTTAAAACCAACTGAGCTTGGAGTAGAGGCACTATAACACAATCAAAAGATTGAAATGGTAAAGGTATTCAGCAATGGAATATATTTGATAATGATCTGGCAAACTCTCCATACGTCTGCATCTGTCTGTGAGGATGCTCACTTGCACAACAGGCATGCACACATCACAGTACACTGTCGAGGCGTGTGATGCATCCAACCAGGAAATGGCATCTAGGCCTCAAGCCACAGAGGGGGCGTTCCCATGATGCTCACTTGAGAACTTTGCCTTGGTTTGATTGACAGCTGAAAGCTTGCACTGCTGACTGGAAGACTATCTGTAGAATGTCAGAAGTGAAGGCTGCGGCAAGACAAAGTAGCACAGGCTTATTGTCCAACAAAGCGTGAACTTGAGCATGTTTTGAATATTACACTATTCGGTCTGAAAGGATCCATCATGCAAATAGTTGGGAGGCTTACTGTGCTGCCCATGGACATCTGTTGAATCTAGCTAGTAGCCAAGCTAAGTTGTTAGCAGTTCTCAGCGTTGTGTGGGAGATATTCTTACCCTTCCCACAATGATGTCAAGTCATCTGATTGGTAATGCTTAGCCAAAATGATCATCAGTACCGACTATGTACATGCTACCAACATAGCATATAGCACAGTTACTGTACTACTGTATATGCCAATATAGAGACCTAAAAACCACACCCACCGGGGGGGAAACCGTTCTCAGCGTTCCATTGACTTTGCATTGCGTTAAGCCAGGGGTGGGGGACCCTGGTCTTGGAGAGCCACTGTCCTGCATGTTGTAGATGTCTCTACAACACCTGATTCTAATGAATGGGTCGTTATCAGTTATATAACGACCCATTCATTAGAATCAGGTGTGTTGTAGCAGGGAGACATCTACAACATGCAGGGTGCAGCCATCCAGGCCAGGGATCCTCACCCCTGCGTTAAGCTAAGCTAACATCATTCTGACTTATACGAAATACAAAAACATTTCTAAAAGCTGTTGTGTGACAGGGGGCACTACCCAGAAAGTAAAGAACTGACGGCCAAACTGGACGCAAGAGGGGCGGCAAGTGGTGCACTGGTAGAGCGGCGAGATAGATAATCAAGTACCCGCTGGTTTGAACCCCGCTAAGTCCTCACCAAGTGCCGAGGTGTCCTTGAGCAAGACACCTAACCCTAACTGCTTCCAGTGGTCAGGTGTCTCCTTGTGTGGCTGACATTGCCATCAGTTTGTGAATGTGAAGCAAATAATGTCATGCGCTATATAAATGCAGTCCAATTACAAACAGTACTCTTAATGCTTTACCTGGTAACATATTTGTTTATTCACCATGCTAAATTATTATTTTGGCACGCTATGTCAACCGGTCACCACACATAGACATATTGAGTATTAGGATCCCACAGCTGGTTTATTTTTTCCTGATAATGCCCCATAGTTCCCCATGGTGCCTCACGTGTTGTTGTATCTGATGAGACCTCTCCTCTTCTTGCCCTGACCAACAGGAGCTGTCAGTTGTACTTCCCAAACAGCAACAACAACACTGCCAAATGGGAGACTGGGAGATATTAATCAAGCAGAGTATAGCCACGCCCACGTAGTCCTAGAAAGAGCTATGTTAAGCCACATTAACTCAAAACATCTGTGTGGTTTCCAGTGTGTGCGAGTCCAAGATGCATGCATTTCTAATCTCTTGCTGTGACATTTGTTGGGTATCAGAAGGATATTGGATACTGTATTGGCTGTGCTTTTGACCATGAAAATGATTTGATATAAGTGGGCCGGCATTTATTTCACAAGGCAAGATGTGGTCTTTGTGACTGTGACTAGACATGAGACGATATGAAAAATTCATACCACGATTATCCTGACCAATATAATTGCGATAGATAATATTATCGCGATTATTTCTTATATTTTTATTATTATTATTATTATTAAACTCTTAAAATGGTACTAAAACACATGGAATCACTTGTTTCTTAAAACAATCATTTGTATTATCATGACACATTTTGTGTGATTCTTTTTGTTTTGAAACCAGTATTTCAACAAATCAGATATATCTTCTTTTTTTTATGTGACATGTAGCAAGTCGAGCCTTCGACCATGGTGGTGATTGACTAGAAAGATGCAGACTAATAAATAAATGAGTAAATCAATACAATTGGACTGTACAAGTGAGCTAGACATTTTTTTTCATGTCACTTGTGAGAATATTCATACTTATGTGAGGACATCCATGATTATCACGATAATGGACATTCACCATGATACAATTATCGTCAGTACTTTATCGCAGTAAACGATAATATCGTAAATCGTCCTATACCTAACTGTGACAAAGTAAATATAATTTACTGATGAATATAACTATCTGGAGACATTTGTGTGTGACTAGGCAGAAGTTGCTCACCCTGACCGCATCTGCTAAAAATGCTGCTTAAAATAGAATAATGTTCCACAGTGATCCAGTATCGACACAACCATGGTCATACTGCATTAAAAATAATAAGCATTGCCCAGTGCTAAACTAACAATAACATAACAAACATGTTGAGAACAAATTTAACTAAATTTGACCATGGCATAGTACTTTAAAATGGTGGACCAAAATACCAGCTGCTATGTTCTCGTATCTTCACTGTAGGTGTGAGGTCTTGCCCTCTGATTATAATAATAGGTCATGTCATTTTAAAATGAACTGATCTTTGGTCCTACGCTCCGTTTTTATGGTTACAAACACTTTTTGGAAGGAGAGTAAGGTCTACTACCATAACCTCTGTATAGAAGCCATTAGCAAAGATACACCTTTCACTGACAGCATAATAACTTCTTATTTGTAACATGTGCAACAGCATGGGAGGTGTGCAAAGAGGGAGAGAATGGGATCAAAGGTTTTGTTGTTGTTGGTATGAGTACATCCCCAAGTCTGCCCATTTCTGGGGCCCAGTCCAAGTTCAGTTCATGAATCATTTTGAAGGATATTTATTTTTGACCAGGATAAATACTGAATTTTTGTTTTGTTTGATGACACCAACAATTCTTAATATTGCATTCATTGACATTTTTTTGTAAATGAATGTGAAAAAACAGATTTGAGTTCAAACAGCAACCCATTGCCAGGTCAAGGGTTGGTATTATAAGTTAACAGACTTTGTCATAATATAGTATCATTACTAAGGTTAGTAATATAGACAGGTCCAATTAGTGGGCATGCATTGGCAATCCTCCTTGACCTTGTTACAAGGTCGTGTTGAACTGTTGAACCTGATTCATAGAAAATGCTCCTGGTTGGATTGTATGGATATACTGTAGTGGTTAGGGTTATGGTGTGATCGTTTTCAGTCTTAACACACCACAGACGTTTTGCTGGTGTGTTATGTAATATGTTATTATAAAGACACGCTTGCTGTCCACCATCCCACTACAACTGGTTATAACCGGGTTATATAAGCTACAACATATTTGCATACTACTGTAAATACATACATACATAAACTTACAGTACACACATAGAGACATCAAAAACATATATTACCATACTGTACAGTGTGCTGTATATGCATACAGTAGATATGCAATACAGCCATATATACATACATACAAACGCACACACGCGCACACACACACACACACACACACACACACACAACCCTTCAAATGTTTAATACAGTATAAGCACCGGAAGTCTGATAGCAGCAGACTTGAGAGATTTGCTGCACCTGCTGTAGTGGTGCTCTAACTCCCATAGAGCTCAGCCATCAAGCCATTCAATAACAGCCGCGTCGCTTGTTTCTGTTGGCTAGCTCCTCACTGCTCTATTTATCTTGGGTGTTTGGAGCCAGGTTACATGGAGCCTTTCACACTACTGACTGTGTGGATAACACTGTAGATACTGTCATGACACTTTGTTCCCCGTGCTTTGGTGAAGTTTGTTTCAGGAAAATGACTTCAGAAAAGACAGAAAAGGCTAAATGTGCTGCTATGCCACTGATACATGGAAGATATAGGGGTAATTGCATTAATTGATTGGTCTGTTCATTTGGTTGTGGTACTGATTATTTGCAGGCTACAGTGACTTCACCAAAATGTGTGATGTCACATAGAGTATGAACATTATGGGGTTATTAGCATTTATATATTTTTGCACGATTTGACCAATCATTGATCCAGATAAAAGCGCTCCCAAACACGGCAATCAGTTTTCAGGATGTAGGGGATACATTTTTTGTATGACAATGCTGAGTTTAATTTAGACAGACTATATATCAGTATACTGCTACTGAACAATAGCCTATATTAATATAATGTACTTGCTCGTTAATAAAGAACATCTTTAACTACAAGGTAGCATACTATGAAATTAATTTGGAGAATCTCAAACTTAATTGTACCAATTGAAAACTCAATTGACTCAATTGAAACTCAACTGTACAACCAAATGGAATGTTTATTAGGTGTATTGCACTCAACGAGATTAATAGAAAAACTAAATATGATATCATTATTTACATTATATTAGCTTCCAGGTGGGAAAAAAACATGACCCCAAAACGTCTTTTTGTCATGGACAATACCTTTAGGCCTATATGCTATTTTAAGAAAATGTTTAAAATAAATTAAAATATGCTTGTTGTTGGTCATGTTTTCACATTTTCTTCTAATCCATCCAAAAATAAAAGGCACTAGGTCTGTTGAGGGAGGCGCTGTTGTACAAAAACAGCTACTAGTTTACGATGGAATAAAGAGTGGTCCAGAATCCTCAGAATTCTACGATGAATTTAACGTGGCTCGTAAACAGCGATGCTTTCAGGAAACACGCTGATAAAATAACATGTCACTTAAGTGCCTTCGGGAAAAGGGGCCCTGAAAGGTAACCGTCGACTTTAAAAGGCTCAGTACGTCTCACATCAACACAACTTTTTTTTAAAATATCTAGGATATTTTCAGATAGTTTTCAGGTAATGACTTCTTAAAGTAGCTGTATACTGACACCTACTGTACTGGCGTGGATTGAGCTTTGCCAATGCTAATTTGTACTGATAAACACTCTTTCATATATATTTATACTGTATATTATGTCACATAACTGCATGTTGCTTGGTCTGAAACAATAGACCAGTGGATAGTGGATCTCTGTTAGTTTTGCCTACCCTCTGTTGTGGACCGTCACAGATTGACTGCTTGAATGTACAGTATGACTTAAAGGGCACTATTTTACAGTCAGCGCAAAGCGGAAATGCAAATGTCTTTGCTAGTTTCAGACCGATTTTTGTAATTTTCCCATCCAGAGCCTACATTGTTTATATAACAAATGTACTTGCACTCATATAAGTGCCAATGGGTGTGTTAGTAAACATGAGCTCTGGTCTGGAACATTGATCTTGAGGCAATGGAAAACCTCTGTGCAATTGACCAACAAAAATATTGTTTAAAGTGAATGGCATGGTGCATTATCAAGTGCCTACAGCGGGTGTTCAAACACACACACACTCTGCCTGTTACAAAGGAGTGCACAAACATGCAAAGAGTTAAAAAATGAAGAGTATAATGTGAAATATTATTAGTGTGTAGCCTACATCAACATATTTTAATGTGGAATCTCACTGTTGCCGTAGATGTCTGCTTGCAAGCTTTCACTTTGCTCTGCAAGTCTGCCGGTATTGTTGATATATTGTATGTTACGCCCAAAACATACCCATGGTAGAACAGAGCACAGCCCTTTTGAACCATGTGCCTGGCGCAGTGACCATTATATCAGCCATTAATTAAACTAGCCAAAGTGGAATGCAGTTTGCATTATGTGCTTTAGACTGTTTGCTTAGATAGTTAAATATATGGCCCACAGTTCCTCACTTCAAGTGTGATTTGCATAATGTCCCTTTGAATAGCAATAGTGTCTATAGAGATAACTTTCATAATTATAAATGAAAAACACTTTCATTAGGGACTATATTGTGTTACATCAATCAGAGATATATAACAGAGAACCAGACAATTATTTATATTAAAATATGATGCTCAAATTCTGTTGAGTTGGCAAATGTTTGTTTAGATCAGTTTGTTTTACTATACTTTATAAGAAACCTGCCATGCAGTTTCATTTATTGCCTTTAGTTATTGCAGTGGGAGTTTAAACACGTCACAATGTTTTTTGTAAAATGCATTACGACAAGACATAATAAGACAAAATTGAAACTTAAGTAAATGTCACCTCTGAATAGGAAATGACGATCCAATTAAGAGCAATATGGCATCCCTAGCAGACACTGTTGAGCATGTCAACTCATCTATATGTGTTGTCTTATCCATCAGTCCAAATTGTTCCTGTCTAGTCAAGTAGAAATGACAACTCACTCAAGTTCTGTAACATTTCTGCATAAAATGCATGACATTCAATTATTCCCAGTTTTGTCACAGCTGTGTTGATGGCATCTGAACTAGCAACTGTATAATGTCTAAATTATCAGGGCCAATATCTGATTTCCACTCAGTCAGACCTGATTTTCTGGCATGTCAAGTGATTGAATATTAACTGGGCTGAGTGCACATGAGTCAACAAGATGACTTTGAGCTGCTAGACAGAGAATCATTAGTTGGATGGCTAGCATGCTAAGCCAGTCACAGCAGCCCAGTCATCAAACAGAGGTGTCAAGTCAAACTGCCATACATGTACTATTATAATGATTGCACTTTTCAATTGATTATTTACATTGATATTATCTGCAACAGTCAAATACAAACTAAGCTTAATCAAAATAGCATGACACATTTTTTACTGAGGCGATGCTGCTGAAATATTCATTTGATTTTAAATCTCTGATAAGCATGCAAAACATCTTTCTGTTTGTATTTTAATTTATACTTTTCCTTTCCACTTAAATGGATGACAAACTTGTGTAATGCAGTAAGATGACACTTTCAGGTCATCAATGAAGCACAATCTCACAAGATGAAAAATTATGTAAAGGAAACATTGGGCCACCAATGCTTCTCTGAGAAAGCAACCATGCAATCACTCAATCTCCCTCCCTCCTCCCAATACGTGATGCGAGGCTGTCACATTATGATGGCCACCTTGCTTTTGGAGCAAATTGCATATGGAAGTCCAATAGAAAACACGCAATCCGCTCCTTGACAAGTCTAATGAAAATGGATGGTTGGCTAGTGCTAGACTGGCCCGGACAGCTGACAGTCTATTGTCTCTCTCCATCAGAGCACAATAGTCAGCTCAATCCAGTCACAAGACGTTCCCCTGATGGGAATGGAGACGTCATATCTAATAAGAAGTATAATAGCAGGGGACAGCTGTAAGACATCTCGCTTTAGTCCATATTTCCTAGCTGTGGAACAAACAGGACAGCTTGTTGACAAGCAAGAGACAAAGGCTTGTGGGAAAGCAGGAAAAATAGTCAAATGTAATGTGTTGGACCAAGACCTTCAATATTGTAGGTGAGGTAGCATATACTAGTCCAGCATATATGTGTGTGTGTGTGTATATATCATATTTGTTAAAATATGTGTATGTGTGGGTGTGTGCATAATGTGTGTATAGACTATGTGCAAAATAATGGTGAGCCTTTCGTGCTGTTACCTGCCTTATAGCATCAATATATACAACACTCACCAGTATGTGTGGCCCCGGGTTGGAAGATCATGTCAATGGGTGTAAAAATAACAGCTGGCAAGCCAATAGCTCTGATTTATGAAACATGTCAATATTTGAAGCGTAACAATGCTTTGCCTGGGAGGCAAATGGTAGTCTTTCAGGCAGATAATAAGCATAGCCTCACTGCAATGTAGTAGCAATACAATGTCTTACAGTATATACATACAGTATATACAAAGTATAGCTGCATCTTAGCTGGAAACATTACAGTTCCAAATATCAATAACAAAATAATATGTTGGATATTTGTGTGTTTTTGCCAATAAGTGTGTAGATAGAAATTTGTCTGTATGTCACGAGTTTACATTTCCTAATGCCAGTTATGGTAGCATTCATTTTCTAGCTAGTCCATGTATTTTGAATGCTGATCTGTATACATTTAGGTACATTTTGAAGTTAGTTTCTTAAGTACAAAGTGACCTTTAAATAAGTAATTTGAACCTCTAATACTGCACTTTCCAAAAAACACCCTGTACTAACTGGTAAGTTATCATTTTGAAAGCAAACAGTATATGGACAGCACGTAGGCATAAGGGGGTGCTTATACTAGACATTAGATTTTAAATATGCAGTTAATGGATAATATGTTTGAAATTGTTGGAAAAGTCCATTCTGTGCCTATTAGGCCTATTTTCTTTCATGTTTTTCCATTGTTGATGATGCTGGCTTTGTTCTTTTTCTTTTTCTGTCTAGCATGAACTCTCGTGGTTGGAGAGCTATAGTTTTATATTGTCTGGACAATCCCTTCCCATAGGGGAAGGCTGAAGTCAGGGCTGCAAAAGTGCTGATGAGCACAATTGTCATTTATGAAAAATGGAGATACGCAGGAAAGGGGGACAGAAATAGCAGGAGGCCTGCCACACGGTGGAAAGAAGTGCTCCATGTTGTCTCCCTGTGTCTTTGGCTGTCCTGGACACCATCAATCATCAAAATGGCCGTCCATCAGGGCTTGTCTCTACACAATGGCCCCTCCCCAAGTCTGGGAGATCAAAGACATGCAAGGTTTCAGATGGCCACCACAGGTCACCACCAACTTATGAGCCATGTTTATCTAAAGTAAGTACAATATGACAGACAAGTATAGTGAAGGGTGTAATATCTGATATCCAGTGTACAGTGTGTGATTATACAGCAGATAGCCAGATATCATTGGAGCTGACGAGATGTATTTAGTCAAACGTGGCCATGTGTATTTTGCTAGCTATCACTGAGAGGCAGCTGAAGCTAACCATTTGTTTTAGTGGAATCCTTAGTAAATTATTACTGGTGTTACAGTTGGAGGCCACATATAGTTCAGGTGAACTCTACTACTGCTAAACATTATAGATGCCTCCAGAAGTTGGACTGGCTCAATATTACAGATAGAAATAAAAAATAAAATCAGAAAAATACATCCAACAGATGCGTCCATTACTAATTCATGGTGTTTACCATTCAAACAGCTCAGTAATGAATAGTAAAGAGTAACCACTTCAACTGTTGCCTACTAAAAAATGATTCAACTCAACACTGTTCTAAAAATACATCCTATTCCTTCACTGTACCCTTGTCAAAATAGGTGGCGATTGGAAGGAAACTGTGTTGATTTCAACGATGCAGAAGCCTCACCCCATGGTGTGATGCAAAATGGAGTGGTGGCATCGCCCCATGCATTATTCAAGAGTGTAAATTAACCCTGACTAGAGCTCCTCCATCAATCAAGAGCACTGCCATAACAGGGCGCCGGCTAGAGAGACACAGAGATGTGTGTGTGTTATTCAGTGCTGTAACACCCAGCCATGCGTCTAAACTGGAATTAGCCACACACCATATCAACAGGTGGCCCCTGCAGTCACGTATGAACATGTGGACAGACTCAGGCATACAGTTATGTAGCACGCTTTGGTAGGACACCAACATGAGCCACCAGGCATGGTTTGGTATGACAACCATCATCTGGCATATTGGCGGCCCCATCTGGTCATAACACGCAACTTCAGGTCTGTTTTAGAATGGTGTAATACTCAGACCTTTTTCATTTTAGCTGCAGAAAACCCTTGAGGCATAAATGTGTTTGGTGAGCAGGCGGGGAGAATGGGTGAAAGTGACTGGGGTGAGGTATCTAAGGTGTGTGTTTATACTGTATTTACAGTACACAGTATATATGGTGAAGCTCTATCAACTGTTAATCAGTCTAATGGCAGGTGGAACTGTATGGTTTTGCCAGGCAGTGTCAAGACTGGGAGATGATCTGCAGGGCCTTCTGCCTACGTTGTCTACTGGTTGTCCTATGTGCCATAGAACTTCCTCAGTCACCCGGGGAGGACGAGCTGCTGTCTATCGCATCTGGTGATGAGCTGTGTGTGTGTGTGTGTGTGTGTGTGCGTGTGTGTAGGTGTGTGTGTGTGTGTGTGTGTGTCCATGCAGGTCCAAGCTTATGGTGACTTCCAGGAACATGGAGCTGCTCCTCCCTCCACTGCAGCCAGCCTCACAGATGTAGCTCTGGCCTCCCCTGCTACTTCCTGTAGTCCGCTACATACACAAGACAAACAGGAAATACAACATTGTTTTTACCATACACACACACCCACAAATCCCAAGAGATTTGAATTATGTTTTTCTTTATTTACCTTTATATATGAAGTGTCAACATTTACATTATTCACATTATATTTTCAAATACCTCAGGATTCTTTTTACCTTTTCCCATTTATTTATTCATTCTTTTCTCTGCCCTGAAAGTCTAGGGAATATATTATTGATTGTACAACTGCCATGGTCTTTTTACACCTGCAGTATACCACAGTGGTTGGTGCAAAAGTGACTTTTTCTAATTCCAACAATTTGGGTTGGGTCAAAGAACACAAATGAAAACACTCCAGTCAGTTGATAAAGCTGAAAGAGCACTAAGATGGTTATTATTATTAGTATTATTACTATTATTATTATGATACACTGTCTATTTAGTTATTTATCTTGCAGCTCAGGAGAGTCCATGTATTGGCAAACCTTTTAACAATTCTAACAATGGAAATGAAGATTTCTCAGGGGGAAACTAAGCTGCTGTCTATGCGCCACATTAGAGATTCAAAGCATTATTCAGTAATGTGAAATGCTATTTACTCTATTCCTTTCTGGGACAGGGTCCAAGTCTGATCAGAATTCTGGTATGGTCAAATTCCCCACAATACTTCCTCGAACAGTGCTGGCACTTCCATCCATCAGTCAGGCCTCGGACACAGACATAATGATGTTAAACATTGTGGTCTTGTATGGGGGACTGTTTGTTTAGCAGCACAGCCATTACCTGTTTGCTGATAGAACTGTCGGGAACCTCTCAAAACGTCTGCTGATGAATTGCCACAGAGCTTGTGAAGAGCTCTATTGTGTGGTCTCTCTCCTGCCTGGCATGCTATACCCTTCGCAGTGACTGTGAAAAATGTATTCTGAAAAAAATATGGCTGTTGTCAATGCATAGCATGTTAACCCCTTTTACATGCACTGCTGTGTCGGCTTTGGGACGAAATTATGGGCTGAATTGCTGAAAAAGGCTCTTGTATTCACTTATTTAAATTACTTTTTAGTTTAGCACACACTCAAAGCTAGCCAAATATAGGACATGTTATTAAATATATTTTTTAATATTTGTTGTAGATACAAGCATGATTGTTTATTTGCACACTTGCATCACAAAACAACCGGCTTTGCTTTCTAAAATAAAGGGAACACACTGACAGCAATTAGGAATATCTCCTTGCACAAACCCCGTCAACAGTTTGATTAAGCATCTGTTCCTGGCCTATATGCTCCCCTATTTCTCATTTTGATCTATTTTCCTTTCTCATTTGTTCAAGGAGGAAAATAAAAGACACACACCAAGAGATATTTCCTCTGGGACCTCAAATCATCTTTCATGTATTCTGCAAGCAGAGATCTCTTTACAAGCTTTATTTTTCAACATCAATACCAATTCCTGGCGTTTGAGGTATCCTATGATGGAATTGGTATTCCTTGCGTGCCAGTCAATTGCTTCCTATTTTATTGATTGATTTCAATACACCACCATCCATGTGCCACATCTCTATAACCTTCACATGTTTCTCTCAAGGGCTGCCACAGAATAGGCTGTGGCATCTCTCATTGTACAGGACACAAATTGGGATGCAGTGTATTTTTTGTTTAGGTTTAACAGCACAAATTATTATTTTGTGTCTTAAAAACTGATGGTGTTTATGAGGTGCACAAAATATTTCCATTTCATTTCAATGAAATACTTCCACCAGAATTACCAAAATGTCAAAAAGATAATATTAGTCAATTAGTCAATTTCAAATCAAGTTGGACAACTAATAGTTGATAGTATTTATGTTATTTTAATTCAAGTTAAGTTTAACAACATATCGTATTCATTTCAAGGAAAGATAAAGTAAACATACAGTAAATGCTGAGAAGAACAGACATTGGAGAAACGTCAGTCACAATACTGAATGTGAAAGGGCTGACTCAGTTCACTGTCAGTGCCAATAGTTTTTTATTTTATTATTATCATTTGTACACAGCCAAGATATTGGACATAACTAGGAGCAATTCTATGAGAAAGGCGTTAATTCTTTGTATGGGCCCATATCCAGATGTCCATCTGCCCTGAAAGTGGGAGTTCAGCCACTGGTCTAATTATTCCAAAACCAGCTGGTCAGGGCCTGTAGTCGTACTGCAAAAACACTGTGCCAAGTGTCCTGGTTTCTCTTGAATCTTTTCTGTTTTATTCTTTGTATTTAGCTGTTTATGCCTACAGGACTTTGTGATAAGCCCAGGTGGTGCAGAAAGAGTCAACATCTTCAGCTTGCACTCACCCTGTAGGCTTTTATGATTGTATCACTAGGGCAAGCATTTCTAACCACTTTGGCAGACATCTGGTGTTAGCCGTGCAAGAAAATGGACATATGCTTGCCTACAGTCACACCACACTGTACACAAAAGGTGGCTTTCCTCATTTGTTCCTACAAAATATTGAAATGTCATCATCTGTTCAAATATAAGTTAATACCTGCTATTTGATTATTATTATTATTATATTTGATGAATTTCTGACAAGTGTAACTTACTTAAATTTAATTGTCTCCATCAAATGTCCCTGTGATGTGTTAAAATGTGTATGTGTAATAATAATAATATAATATATGTATGTGTAATAATAATAAAAACTGCATTAAAAACATTGTAACATGCTGGGTTTTGTTATAGAAAATGCTGGTGAAAAACATAATATATTTTGCACTCTTAGTTAATTATTATAAACAACAGTTACCATTTTTGTATTTACATAACAAAAAAGACGTCTGGTTGAAAACATTGCTTATAAATGAATCGTTCAACAGGATAATCAAAAGATGTGCTGTCTTAACATCAGTTCCCGCCTGTAAAATAAGTACAAGAAGCTGTTACTGTACGCATTTAAACAAGGATTTTGAATTCCTTATCAGAACTTCACAGTGTGGGCTGCAGGGAACCGTTTAGAGGAGTGTGGAGATCAGCAACGCACGGTGCCTCAGTCTTTGGACCTGATATGTGTCATGACACAATGCTGCCTGCCTGCCTGCCTGCCTGTCTGAGAGGCTGTGAAAACTGTCACATCCATGGCCCAGCTCCAGCAGATAACACAACTTCTACTACTGGATCACTGAGAACTCTGACACCACAAATGAAAGAGCTTGACATGGCGACACGAATGAGAACACAATGCCTCTGACAATCAGCGAGAGCTCCAACAGCGAGTTTTACCATCAGCTTACCTCGCCAAATGACACACACATTTTTAGCTATTCATGAAACTACTGATGCAGAGTATGATTTGAATGTCAGCAACAGAGTTATATTGGACAGACTGGGGTCACTGCTGTCACAGTAAATGCCAGCATGCCTTGAAAGGTCTAAACTATACAGTGGTGTAAGTTGGGACTCTTCGTGGCGTCATGAGATAATCTTTTGGTGTTGCTTAGGGTTGTGCTTTTGGGTGCTGTAGGGTGATTATTTTAACATTTGCAGTTTTTTTGTTATCCGTCAATTTTTCAGTAGTGTTATGTTCTTCATAACTATTAAAGAAACATTTTCATAGTGTTTTTCAAACCCCACTCCTACTAATTTATTAGCCTCCAACACACTCCTGTGAAACGCTCACCTGAATGTTCTGGACTGATCAACCAAAAGCTTTTTCGGGACATTGCCTTGCTGTGCAAACTGTATTCATCTGCAGCGAGTGCCGGCCTGCTTATTGCATTTTGCTTTGTTGTCCAATTTCCAAAGTTGTGAAGTTGTTCTCTGGGGTCGTGCACTGAAAACACAGCTCCTGTTTCCTGGGCTCGGGCATTGAAGAGGTTGGCCATGGGGAGGTTGAAGCATCAAGTCAATTGTCACATCAATCAGGGACGTCCGTCCGTCTGGCCGGCAATCACTCAGTGAGCCGGCGGTGGCATGGGCATCAATAAGAAAGGCTGACAGCAGGCTTGGAGCAACTCTAACGGTCTCTCCTCACAGAGTGTGCCCCAAGCATAGAAGTAGAATGACTAGAATGGGCTTCCCCACTTTAATCCATCAGTATTTGTAGCTTTTGATATTAATACCATTATTACTTTCCATGTCTAGTTGTATGTGTGGCATAAAGATCACTACATTCTCTAAATTAAACTATTGTACTAGATGTTATTAACAAACATAACTGATATCTGAAAAACAAAGATCAGCATGGATAATTGAAGTTTTGTCTCAATATTTCCTTGACATCATAAAAGGTGGCCTGACAAATAATGTATTCATGCATGAGGGAGAGCAGCACTACTTGCTTCAGTGCAGTTCGAATCTATCTGTTTTAATTCTATCCCCAATTTTCCTGGTCCCCATGCGAGCTGCCAGCCTCCTGCCCCTCATTCAGATCAAGACAGAGAACTCAGTGGGGGGCCCACTGAGCACAAAGGCAAGGATATGTGGATGGTGAAAGGAGATTAACACTTCACAGAACTGGATGCAGAGCAGGGCATGCTGTCACTGCTACTGTTTTAGTCTTAACGGATCAAGTGTGTTTATTTGCCTGTTAGGGTATCCATTAAAATAACAGTAGTCCGTATGTTCTGGAGAGGAAATGGGAAATGCATTACAATGGCTTTGTCACCCGAAATCCGTGATTTAAGGATGTGTTAAATAAGACAGAATAACTTGTCAATGTTTTAAAAAAGTGTTTATGGAAAGTTTCCAAACGTTGACAGTTGCTTGTCTTCAAGTATTTAATTTCATGCTGCTTCTTTATGCTAGCAACAGCACTGAATGTCCATTAACCAAGCACAACACCGTTAATGTATTCATCCTGACCAATAGGCTGTTTACTTTGGCAGAGGGCATGAAAGTGTGGGCATTTGACGGCTGTCACCTGCCCTGGCATAGCCTACAAGCTGTTTTAATTGATCTAAAACATAAATCATTTACATCAACCATTTTCTACAAAATAATTTTCCACTTCATTAAAATAATAATTTCCACTTATAATAAATTGTAGCCTAATATTAAATCAAGCTGTGAAGTTTACTTACATGATTCCAATGTTCCTGAAACTCAATTAAATGTAGCCTACATACAGTAGGCTAATTATTTTACATCAAACAGGTTGGTTATATCAAATGTAATGTTATTTAAATGTTTACTTTCTTTAAAATATTTGCTTCACTGAAAAGCTGACCTGGTCTTGTCTTCACTGCCAGTTTCCACAGCACATGTTGAATGCTTAAGTTGTACTGAACTATTTATTGATTTATTTAACAGCAGTTGTGTTGCTGTTGGCTTTACGCTAGCCTAATGTACCAGCCAAGCTCAATATCGTGAGTAGTTTTGTTAGTTAGTTATGTTCTTCTTGGATAGTTGTGGTAAATTAGATAAGCATGATTTTATTTTATTTTAGAGGAAAATAATGAACAAAAATAAGCAACTGATTGTTTACAGTGTAATATACAATGGATTACACAAACCCATCTTATTTGTATTCATGCATTCTCAAAAGAATGCCATATAAGTAAAATTTTGCTTAAGGGACAATGCATTTGTGATAGGCATTTGAATGATAGACTGCCCCTTCTTGCTCCAGATCAGCGCACATTAACAGTAAGCACCCCTGTCCCAATGATAGGCAATGATGAAGTAGACTGCAGGCCCATTGACCAGGCCTCAGGATGGATGGGCCAGTCCTGTACAGTTCATGTGCCTGCAGCACCTGTGCCTTGTCAGGCATGTAGCTCTCCATACAGACTCCTCACTCTAAATGACATTCATCTTCCATTGTGCAGGGCTCTCCCATGCTGGGCTTTATCCTGAGAGCAGCAAGCAAGGCAGATGTGAGCAGTAGACCTTTTGAGCCACAAAGTATGATTGTAATGTTCTTTACTGGACTGCAATTGTAGTCTTTAATTTAAAATTATTTTTTACAAAGGTAAGTAAGTGATGGTCAATCTATGAGTCAGGTTATTTCAGAAGAAATGTATTTCCAATTTTCCATTTTAAATCCCAATCCAAATATGATGTATCAATAAGATTCCATACTGTAATCTTCTATGACATCTGATTTTAAGTAGCCTTACAGATAGTCACTTAAATGCAACTATTATTCTATTTACATTGTAGTAACCTACTGTACATGTGATGGATGTTTTTATGTACATATGTACTATTTAGTGGTTGACTTTTATCAAGGCAGCCTGGAAATCATGGAACAGAGGTTATTTTGCATCATTTGAGAGGTATTTGGAGGAGATTGTTTGTAATGCAATTACATATCAACACTAGCTGGGTTTACATGTAAAATGTTGTGCCTTTCCGAATGGAATCTTTATGATTGAAGATTTCTGGTTACCTGTTTACATGGTACAGTATGTCATCAAATCGGGTCTGGTGTTTACATGCACCTTCCACTTATCGGTATAGATGCTAAGCATGCACACTCGGTAATGTAATGTGTCCCGCTAGCAAAAAGTCTTAAACCGGTTAGCCTCGAGTTGTAGGCACGTCAGGAGAGTGAGGCTATTTGTGTGACTTGCGGAGAGGTTTAGTTTACTATGGCTCTAGGCAAAGTCACCGTTAGTTAGTTACTAGCTTCCTTTCATTTTATTTGAGCATGTCGTAATTGTTTTGTCAAGACTTTGTAGGTTACAGTGGCAGTGCAGAATAGCTGCCGGCATCACAAAACAACATAAGCATAAGACGGGCATGCGCATAGGAACGCACCAAGGAAGTAATCGAGTTTAACCGATTCCATGGTAGATTTCGTCTTTCAATCGGGTTATAGAACGAGTTATACCTCTGCTTCGGAATTACATTTCAATCGGGTTTGGCCTTTCTCTTCCGATTGAGGTGTTTATATTGAGCATTTTCTTCCAATCAGAATAATAGTGTCCATGTAAATGCAGATAGCATTTCACAAGGATATCAGAATAACATTTGAGATATTTGCAGTTAAAGGTAGGGTCCTCCGGAGGGCTGCCCTACACATCAAAACTCATTAGGAAGCAAAGCGTATAACTTCTAATCTGAGGACATGGCGCTCAGCAGGAAACCGATGGAGTGCCTAATCCAGGTAGGGAATGAGTCCTTACCCCAAGTGAGTTCAAGAACCTGGGGGTCTTTTACGTGAGTGAGGGGACATTGGAGCTGCCCCTGCGACCTGACTCCAGATAAGCAGAAGAAGATGGATGGATGGATGGTGTATTAGCTTACAATTAGCTTTCAATAGCTGACTTTACCTTTAACATTTCATCATAATCGTGTAGGCTTAAAGTGGACATTCCACGCCCCTTCCACGCTCACTTTTCTAATTCACATGTTTCTCCACCTCTTTTCCTTCCATTACAGACCAGGAAGGTAATAGTCCATTTGAAAGGCCAGTACATCTCCTAGTCACATCAACATAACTAATTCCAAAAACATAATCTTAGATTATTGTACACACAATTTAAAGAAGGAAGATACCAAGAAGAAAAAAGGAGAAGAGCAAAATATCAGTGTATAAATATACATTCAGGAAAAAAATGTAATAATTTAGAAAATATTTGTTAAAATACTATTACTACTACCACTACTACTACTACTACTACTAATAATAATAATAATAATAATACAATAAAAAATACAATTAAAACATTTTTTTTAAAATAAAATAAAATAATAATAATAATAATAATAATAATAATAATTATTATTATTATTATTATTATTATTAATATTATTATTATACAATAACACATAATAGCAGATGGAGTGAGTTATTTAACCCTGGCACATTTCAAGTATAATATTTTTTCCAGTCATGTCCACTTGTGCACATACATTATGAACTTGAAGAACATTTTTCACAATAAAATTATTTTTATATTGAATGTTTCTGTTTGATGATGTTGCTTGGGAAAGGGACGTTTGGGGTCCCTTGCTGAAGCTGCTGCCCCCGCGACCCGACTCCGGATAAGCGGAAGAAGATGGATGTTTCTGTTTGTAGAAACCTCAAAAAACGTTTTTTTCTGAAGTCCTTTTTCAGGGATAACATCACACAATTGCTGATTTAATTTACATTTGATGTCATCTAGGTTTGTCCAGACCCAAGAAATTGCTTTTAAGCTCTGCTAAAGCCTCATGGAATATATTATAATGTCAGAATTCTGATTTTAAAGTCACAATTAAGTTTTGAGAATGAAGTCGACATTCTACGAAAAAAATCTAAATACATTGTGAGAATATAGAGTGAATACATCACATCCCATTGGTTTATAAAAGCAAGCAGCCATATGCCCATATGATTCATTCTTCCATGTGAACAAATGCACTTTTTAAAGTCATGTTGCTGCTGATAAGATCTTGATGCATATGTGCTAAAAGAGAGAATTTCCTTGTTATTAAAATCCATTCTGGTACTTTTTGACAATACCTAGGCTTTCTGATGTTCTGATGTTCTTTCTGATGGTTCTCAGGAGGAAACCTATGGAGTCCTTACCCCAAGTGAAGGAGTTCAAGTACCTCGGGGTCTTGTTCGCGAGTGAGGGGACATTGGAGCGGGAGATTGGCCGGAGAATCGGAGCAGCGGGAGCAGTATTATAAACACTTTACCGCACCGTTGTGACGAAAAGAGAGTTTAGCCGGAAGGCAAATCTCTCAATCTTCCGGCAATTTTCATTCCTACCCTCATCTATGGTCATGAATGGTGGTCATGACCGAAAGAACAAGATCACGGGTACAAGGGGCTGAAATGGGTTTCCTCAGGAGGGTGGCTGGTGTCACCCTTAGAGATAAGGTGAGAAGCTTGGTCATCCATGAGGAACTTATGAGTAGAGCTGCTGCTAAATTGCTTTGAAAGGAGCCAGTTGAGGTTGTACGGGCATCTGGTAAGGATGCCCCCTGGGCGCCTCCCTTGGGAGATGTTCCAGGCACGTCCAGCTGGGAGGGAGCCTGGGGGAAGACCCAGGACTAGGTGGAGAGATTATATCTCTACACTGGCCTGGGAACGCCTCGGGATCCCCCAGTCGAAGCTGGATAATATGGCTCGGGAAAGAGAAGTTTGAGGTCACCTACTGGAGCTGCTGCCCCTGCGACCCGACTATGGATAAGATGAAGATGGATGGATTGATAAATACAGTATGTATCATTTACACTTTTGAACATTTACAATTACAAGTACATCTCCTCATATTTGGCAGCCCCCTTCACAGCTCAGCTCACTTATCAACACGGCGTAGACCTCCAAATTTAACATGCTATTGACCTGATAAATCCTTTGACATTAAAATCTCAGCTAATCCAAAATAACACATCTTTCATCTTGTGTAACAAGACATTACATGTCTCACTGTAGCCATCCCATTAGTTAGCGTGTATTTTCGACCCCCTTATGAGATTTTGATGTATTCATACAATATAGCTTTCCAGACGTAAAAAAAAAGACACTTTTTATCTCGGGGACTTTGCACCGCTCTATCAATACAGCCTTTGTTCTTTTGATCACTGAGCCTATATATGCATGAAGTCCGCATTTAAGCAATTTTGTTAGTGAACCATGCACACTGCCAGCGGGTGAATCTGAACTCTGGGAAAACATATGGGGTCAATTAGACAGAGATTGCTCCTGGATGAGGTTCAACTGATCCACAATAGGGACCAGCAGAATAGGTGGTCTCAGGCCATTTGGCAAAGGCAATTGTGGGCAGCCCACGAGTTAGCAACATGAAAGTATCAGGTGTTAGCCAGCAAATGATCCGGGAAAGGTGAGGGCGGAGGTACCCGATTGGCTGGCTTGGCTGCAGTGTGAATACAGATACAGTAGAGGAAAGCTAGATGAGTGAATTGGACCATAATGCATTGCTCTTTGTTACAGTAATACATTATTTTGCGTTTAAACAAATGCTCACAAAGGAAAAGTGTTTGTGTTTATCATTGGAAATATATTAGCATAACCAGTGATGTAAGTGTTTTTTTCTCACGTCTTCCAAAGCCTGTTCCATTTGAACAGAAATGCATTTGCTATCGCACCCAGTGACACTTATGGGACAGAATGCAGACGTTGTTTGATAAAGTCTGGACAGGAAAGTGCCAATGTCAGGATAATTCAAAACATATACAGTAGCAGCATACATGTTTTTTTTCATACTGTGGTTTAATGTACAGTATGAAGTCAAAGCCTGGTTGAGCCCACATAATATATTACACATGCACATGGAGCTGAAGTTGGCTGGCTGTTGTTGTATTTGAGGCAAACGTAATCTTGAGCAAAACATGAGAATATATTCCATGAGACTTTAGCAGAGGTTAAGAGCATTTTCTTGGGTCTGGACAAACTGAGATGACATCAAATCTAAATGAAATATGCAACTGTGATGTTATCCATACACACTCTCTCTCTCTCTCTCTCTATCTCTCTCTCTCTCTCTCTCTCTCTCTCTCTCCTGCCTTTTTTGTACTTTTTTGAAGATTGTACAATCTTCTTTACAGGGAAACTGTTCAATATACATAAACCTTTATTGTGAAAAAAAATGTTAAAGGGGGATTTTATGCTTTACTGGTTTTTCACTTTCACTTTCACATGTTTCTTATTGAGATTGTAGTTTTTCTTGATTGCTAAGACATGCACAGTGAACTTGATCTCCAGCATCACCTTCTTAGCACAGCAGAATAAATGTGTTAACACATTTTTCACAAATTATTTCAAAACAGTTAAAACAAATATAATTTCAGATTTTGGATGACATTTGTTCTTTTGTGAAATAAGAATGGAGTAAGAAAGCTTTACTTCCAAATATCTTCATAGGTGCTTACTGTAGGCCTTACCTGTCAACAACATATCATGGGAATTAAAAGACCTGCACACCAGGATCAAATGGATGAAGAAAACATTCTTAGCAAATGTATATTTTTTTACATTAAAAAAATATTTAAAAGAAAATAATACATATCATGCTGTACATTGTGATATGCGTGCTTGCCTTTTTTGGCACATACTTTATGTAACTATGTGAAAAGTATCAAATGGCACAGGCAAATGCAACTTCGTAGCACAAATTGCTAAACTAGTTTATATTGTGAGCTGTATTTTGTATAATGTTAATTATAGTTAATACATTTCATTTATGGCATTTGGCAGACGCTTTTATCCAAAGCGACTTACATGTAGTACATTTGTCAGTAGTTGCACAGGTCGTATACCAGCAATTATAAGCAAACAATATTTTAAATAGAACAAATGCA
>JAODOY010031244.1:0-22217 GCA_025399855.1 Forbesichthys papilliferus | reverse complement strand
AAATCTATCTATATTTATTTACTGTATAATATATATAATATATATTATATTATATTATATATACATATAAATAGACACATCTATCTAATATGTATGCTCCTGTCTTAGTACATTTTTTTATATTATGTGTCATTCTATTTGTAATGTAAGATGTCCTTGAGTGTCTTAAATAAAATGTATTATTATTATTATTATTATTATTATTTTATTATTATATATTTACTGAATGCCATGTGTGTGTGTGTGTGAGTGTGTGTGAGAGAGAGATAGTGTGTGTTAGGCAGGAGGTGTGGCTGTACACATCAGATTTATGCTTCAGCAGGTCTGCGTTGCTACTGTCATGTGGGTGTACGATGACGTGCTCAGTATTTAGAGTTGTGCAGCCTAGTTGCGTTAAAAGAGTTATTAACTGAGCATGTGAAGTGCTACTGTACATAAATGATGTCTGGTCAAATTGAGTGTAAACAATTAGCATATAAGCATATACAAATATTTCTTCCCAGCGAATCTCACCAAAATTTATCATGGGACACTGATAGACACTGATAGAAAATAGTAGTCTATTTATAGACCCCTGTTTGTTTTTTGCTTACCGAACAATAGAGTTGCTGAGTGTAATCTTGGTTAATGTTCAGGGCATTTAAAAACATTTTATTTCCAGCAATTTTCATAACTACTGTATCCCATCGTGGTCAAAGGGAAAATGTCTGTGCATGTAGGCTACAGGACATTGTTATAAAAAAAGTATTAGTGCTAATGGGCGCTGGCATCTGGGCTGGCTGGTAAACACCTCTTTTGGCCATCCAACCAATAATCGTTTGTGCTGCATTGCGATTGACACCGTTACACATGGTTATGACATAGACGGTCAATGTACAATCCTATGTTATTCGCAGTGAAATTGTCAAGCTTTTAGGGACAATGCCGAGATGGTGCTCGTTTTAGGCTACACATGGTTTTACATCTTGAAGGTTAAGATGTGGTGCCATATTTTTTTTAAATTTTGAAGCCAAAAAACCAAGAGGAGATTCCAAAATGAACAAGACATCAAAGAGATGGTATCTGACGATCCAAGGCGGAAACTAACTGTATGGTACAGTAAAGTTTTCTGTTGTGCTTTTATGATATTCAGATCTATGTGAGACAAATCCTGGCACACCAAACTAACGTCTAAAGCAAGCCGAGACAATGAAACTAACATTATCTTAAAATAAAACAATGTAGGCTATTGACATACCCTGCTATGTGAGTTTGTGTAGTCTAACCTACATGTTTGTCATTCACGTAAAATGTCAAGATCGTGCATTGAGACCCATGGAATTATACTGTTAGTAAGCTACTGTAGCTCTCAAAAGCATAATGTAGTTCTATTATCTCTGATATTTCACTGATATTTCATATCTATTATTTGACAAATGTGCTATTATTTAATTTGGAATATATCTGACTGTTACCGTATTAAACACCATTAGCGTACATGCCGGTTGCAAAAATCTTACTTTACAGAGCATGGCTATAGCAACAGTAACCAAGGGAGGTGGGACATTGAATAGTGGACTTGCCAATGCTGGTAGCCTCATGATGGTTGGCAAAGTAGGCAAATAAACTAATGTGACTCGGGTCACATTAGTTTGTGCTACATTAGGATTAAGTTCCCTACGAAACTGACAACCCCAACCCCCCCACTGCGACCTTGCACTCAACACACTTTCATCACATATACATTTTATAATAATAATAATGTTAAACCCATTATTCATGCTCCCCCACCTCCCAAAAAGCCAGACATTTTAACAATTTCATCTAACATATTTATTCTATTAGTAAATAATAAACTATTGCTAACATTATATTATATATTGTTTACTTTATTAAATATAAGACATAATACAGTAAGTCATGCTACTGAAAAACATGCAAGCAGAGTTGGGACTTTAGATTTTAACTATCCCTTCATATATTTTATTTATAATTAGAAAGTTGCTTCTGCCTTTCTCTTTCTGTCTCTCTCTGTCTCTCTCTCTCTCTCTCTCCTTTTTTGTCTGTGCTGTGTCTCAATTTTACTACTACTGTAGCAACTAGAAGGAATCTTTCAATAGATTTCCACAGTAGCTTATCATTATGTTACACAGTAGCTTATCATTATGGGACAGACACACAGAACAGGCGTTCAATAGATTTACACAGGGCTTACCATTATGGCTGACATAAGCCTGTTTGAGAAGCACAACGCTAAGCATAAATTACTATCCGGCAAAGAGAGAGAGAGAGAGAGAGAGAGGAGAGAGGTGGGAGGGCAGTTTGTGTTTTGTTGCCCTTGTGTGGTGGGTTTCAAGTCATAACCTTACGGATTCGATATAGCATCACTCAGTAAATGTTATAGCATGGGCTTGTTATGCGCTTGTGAGAATGTTTATTGAAAATCCACCTCCCAATATAATAGAAAGGTGTGTGTGTGTGTGCAAATGTGACCCACCATTCTGCACGTCCAATATGTGATGTTTGTCTAGGGTCCATCCTCCCATATTGGAGGCGTCCAGTTCATAGCCTTGCAGAATGGCTGTCCTCTTCTCCCATAGAATAAGGTCCAGGCAGGATTCATACTCAAAGCCCACAGACACTGGCAGAGAAACAACAATAATTAAAATAAAATAAAAACTGACGTTGAGTAAGTAAAGTGTTTTTTGGTTATCCCACCATTATCAGTGCTTGCTAAGTGCAATAGAGTGAATTCATTTGATGTAAAGTAACTAGGGTGTAATTATGAGTGTAACCCAACAATTTCACAGTGTAGTGTCACTATCGTTGTCCTAGCGTATCGAAACTAGCCCGACTTATATTCAACTTGGATACAAAAGGATGTAAGGCAACTCTGAAATTCATGTCACGTCACGTACAACACATGCAGGTCTATTGCTGCCCATGTCTGAATATATTTCAAATAGCTTGGACATTACAAGAATGAAATAATAGGCTAAATAATGTCTGCTAGTGAAAGCGCAGTTAATCTCCAGACAGACGGAACATCCCCACGCTGACCCAGCTAAACAAAAGAGGACCATGGTCAATGCTGGCCGCCATACACACACACACATTTAGAACCGTTATCTGCAATGACACATGACTTGTCATGGTTGTCTCACTCTGTTGTTTTCAATGGAAAGACAAGGCTGGGAAAGTGCAAAATAACCACAGGCGCACACACACACACACACACGCACACACACACACACACACATACACGCACGTACACACACACACGCACGCACACACACGCACACACACACACACATACACGCACACACACACACACACACATACACGCACGCACACACACACACACACACACACACACGCACGCACACACACACACGCCAAGTGTATTTTCTGATTCTTTCATTGTGTGAACTGCCTACAACAACAGCTGTGTGTGTGTGTGTGTTTGCCCACCACTGCTGTATGTACTACATTTAGAGGGCAGAGAGAAAAACACAACTTAAAATGTTGGACACATGACAGATAGCTAGGTGGATAGAAAAAGTCAGAAAAGAGGCAGGTGTCTCCCTGTGTCTACCTCTGTCTTACTGTTTCTGTGTTGTCTGCCGGTGCAGTAATGAGATATAGTGAATACAGTAAAACAAATAGGGGAAGATGTAATACAGTTACAGTTACATACTATGCAATGTGCACATTAAAACATTGCATGGTACGTATGGCTAAAACCACATGCCACAGAATGGCAATTTGAGCTTTTCCTACTTATGCATTATTTTCTGAAAACAAGATAGGTTCCATGACAATACAAAAACAAATATAATTTAATTGTTTATTGTCTATTGTTGTTGTGTAAATCGCAAATATTTTAATAATTTGGAGCTGGTCCATATTTTGTGCAGATTTTTACTCACACAGTTTTTTTTCTAGTGTAGTTGTCATCAACTACTACTATAAACACACACGTGTGTGTATAGTAGTAGTCCCCAAAATTCACTTTGTGAATAGGGTCTGGAGACGCTCCATTGGGAAGTGTTAACATTTGTTTCCTCCTACTGGGTGTAGACCTAAACCTTTAACCAATCATCGTTGCTACAGCTGTTTGGATCACCTCATCTAGGTCTACACATGCTTATCTTCAACGTCATCGCAATCAGCCTCAATTATCAATCTTTTTAACTATGTGCACAAATTGTTTCCCATTAACAATATTGGTGTAATTAAGATTTGCTGGAAACAGTGGTTAGAGAACATTTCAGCAGTTTCTCAGATTTTTACAATTTATTTAAAGACTTCTCTTCTCTCGTCTATTAATTTTTTTAGTGGCTTTACATATTTGGTAAGGGTGTTGGCGAGCGCATTCAGATGACGAAAACCACTCAGAAAGGTACGTGCACTGCGAGCCAATTGCTCGCTGTTTAATGACAGAAACGTAAAACAACACAGAACAAACCAGGCGCGTAACAGCACTCTGCTTACACATGAAAACCGCTAAAGGAAACATGCGTACACACAAACAATAACCCGCGAACTGAGATAGTCCTCCAGCCTTATATGCCCTCACACCCACACGGCTGGGAATTATCCGCTGATTTCACATGTGTGGGTATGGGGAGCTGGGAGCATGTGAGGCAAACCCACAGACGGGATGCGCCGTCCTTCGGCACAACACTGGACGTTACAGGTGTGATCATAAGATAGATTAGATCACAAGATAAGACGATACACAATATTGGGTTCACGAGAACGAGACAAGATTTTAACACATACTAAAAAAAAATCTTCAATGACTGGAAATTATTTTATTTTCTTACAAATCATTGTCTTTGATTAAGAAGATAAATTGAATGGGCTCTGTGAGTCAGTACTTTTATAATAAAGTGCATCTTTAGCTGTGCATTTCAGGAGCTGTCCAAGGTAGCGTACTGTCTAAATTAATTTGGAGAATGTACATGCTGATTAGGTGATTTCACTCAACGAGATTGATAACGTAACTTAATATTATGTCATTATTTATATTATACTAGCCTATAGGTGGAAAACAAATGTCTAAGACCCCAAAACCACTAAGACACCTTGCTGTTGGTCAAGTTTGTGCTACACTCTAGTATGCCTATACGTTCTAATGTCTTAATTTGCTGTTGCTTTTAGCCTGTTGAGGGAGGCGCTGTTGTATAAAAAACAGCAACGGTCCTGTTACGATGGACTATCGAGTGGTCCGGAGCCCTTGATGAATTTAACGTGGCACGTAAACAACGGCAAACACATATAAGTGCAACATTATTTTCGTATCATAATTTTGTCCGTTCGGGAAACGGACAAACATATTGCTTAATTTGCAGAATGTTTCAACTTCTGTGGCAAGGACCTATCTGTTTGACCCTTACTTTTCCGGTCGTCCAGACCATTTCACCATCTGTACAGAATAGGTACAGAATTAGCCGCAGGTAGATGGTTGCTTTGTGTGTGCAGGGAGAGCAACATAGAATGTGCGCCCTCGCGCAGGGACACAGCAACAAGAGAGAGAAGAGAAAGAGTCGCACCTGATGCATGGATTTTTGTCAACACATTCCTGCTTGCCACATTATTATCGCTGCCGCTGGCCAAGTTGACAATTCACAGCAGCCAGGCCAAAATGGCTGCCAGGCCACCGTGGAATCTCCCAGGCCACAGCAACAGGAAGTAATTTGGAGATGGAAAAGGTGTTGCGCCGTTGGCTATGGCGTAGCTTACGTCATCATAATCATTTTATACTTATGCGCTGGTCTGTCGGCCGCGCGGCTGTGTATGACAATGCAATATATGGAAGTGCCATGTCTTGTTTATGCCCCAAAATTAGAACACAAATAGAGATTCATTGTTTTGAAATTAGCTATATTAAATATTTTTTTCCAGTGAATCTTAGTTACACCAACATTGATCATAGGAAACAATCTGTGTGCCGGTGTTCTGACTATCTGTCCTACCTTGGCAGATTGTCCTACCGTAGCACAAAAGGACAGTTATAGTCTGTGCAATGTTATTTTATTTGTTATGCTTTTCTTAATGTTCTATTTACTTTATACAACATTTGTACATGTACAAGCCACACCGCACTTTTAGATCTACATATCTGTTATTACTACTAATTTCCTGACCAATAGAGGGCGATGTATAAATTATATTAGACACGTGATGTTAGTAGAAGAAGACAGGTGGAAAGCGTAATCGTTTCCTACTTTAGGAATCTATATAATCTAGGAGTGGCTATGGGTTGATATATCAGCGGGAGAGAGATATTTACCGGGGCTGAATTGCACACAATTTCTCACAGGGCCTTACAGGACTGGGGATGTGTTTTCAGACCGCGGCCGCGCCAACTTGTAACTTTGGATTCATCACTGCATTTTGTTAATACAAGGTATATTATTATAAATCTATGTGTGGGTGTCCGCATTCTTGCCGGCTAATTTAGATCACGACAGCTACTAGGTCTGATAGGCCGAAATAAAGCGGTATGATTCGACGGGACAAAATAACGTTTTGGCATAGCTAGTGCAACTGCTGTCAAATAAATAATGAAATCGACGGGTAAAAATATATTAGTTAGACTGTGCTAAAACGTCCCTGAATGGCACGAAATATATTCATATAGCCTACAGTAGGCCAAGTAAACTATCATTAATTAAGCTAATGTATTATTAATATACTATGCTCAATAACTAATATATTATATATATTGTGTTAAAAGAATTGAATTCGACAGCAATACTAACCTTTCCACAATATATTCAACGATATAATTCTGGAAGCCGGTAGGAAAAATTTTTGGGCGTGTCTCAAGTCATGACGAAAATGACGCAAATCGAATGTACGCATGCACAGTATGACGAGGTAGGACAATCTGTCAGGTAGGAGAGAATGTCAGGACACCGGCACAAAATTGTATTTATAGTATTTATAATAGACCACTTTTCGCTGTCTAAACAACAAGGAAATTCTATATGGAAATCCTTGTCTTGTCATGTGCAAATGGTTGCAAATGATCTTGAATCCACAAGATGGCTGTGCCAAATCAACGGACTGACGGTTTTGGAGAGGGGCACGTCAGCCTACAGCATACCCTAAACCGTAGGATGACGCGTAGGTTACGCCCTATCCGTAGGTTATGGCATAGCTTTGAAGCAGAAGCATAAATGGGCCTTAAGTCATAATTTCAGAGGAGCTAGTTCCAGTGTTCTAGCTAACTCACCAACGGCTTCAGAAAGCCCATACACACGCTGGCTGTATGCATCTGTCTTGTCCCAAATAAACGTGTAGGACAGGTTGGGCTGGGCAGGGAACCATTTCTGGAAGAGACGACCCACTACTGCCACCATAAGGTGAACCTGGAGAATGACAATGAAAAGAAATAGCCAATGGAGACTAATTAGATCATGCATTATTGTGACTTCAGCTAGATATTATATTATATTATATTGCATTCCTTACCTTCATTAAGTTGAAAGGTATAGTTGACTGTGTCATGCTGACTTTGAGGACTGGCTTGTATCCAGCAGCTCTTGAGCTGAGGTAGATCAGATTTAGATCACTGCCTGGTATGGAAGTCTCTTCTTGTAACACCTAACAGTAGAACAAGAATGGTCAAGACACCATCAAACAGAGAAAATAGAATATGGGTCATGAAGATAAAGTACAGCTGGAAATCCGAGTGCCTATGTGTCTTTGTTATTGATGCTGTACGTGACATAGTTATATTTAAAGCCCCTGTGCATCCACACAGGTGTTTTCGGTTATTCTGGTTGATTAGATTGATTGTTAGCTGGAGCCTTGCTGCTAACATATTGGTTAGCAAACTGTGCATATTCAAAACAACCTATCATAAAGAATGTGTGAGCTGCCCCTCTCGAAAATGCAACAAGTATACAGTATATACAAGTAGTACCACAAAGATACCACAAACACATAATTAGACCTATTGTCAGCTTGGCAGCCAGTGCAAGCTGAGATGAGTGAGAACATTCCTTTATGTACTTTAAATCAACTGTAAGGATCACAGATGTGTTCAGGTAAGTGACGGGCCAGCAACACACACAAAGAAGGTAATCTGTTGACATTGAGCACATGAGGAGCCTCATGCTACGACAGTGGCGCAGTGGGTAGCGCGGGGAGACAAGTGATCAAAATGTCGCTGGTTCAAATGTGCATACAGTATTTCTATGTATGTGCCTATGCATGGTTGTGAGCTGGATGTACCTGAGGCTAACTCAGTCAGTCAGTCAGTAGGTACAGTAGCTGCTGTAGCTAGAGCAGACACAGCACAAGCTACATTGCAGCGTGTATTACTGTACGGCTCTACTGTCAAAGTGCAAAGAAATAATCAAAAAATACATTTATTTAAAGCATTTAGCAGATGCTTTTATCTAAAGTTACTTATATTTGAATAGGTCATCACACACCACACCAACACAGCTGATTCAAATAATGAGCTATTCAGGACCCATTCATTTGAATCAGGTGTGTGTTGGCGCAGGGAGACACTAAAGCATACAGGGTAGCGGCCCTATAGGACCAGGATTGGGGAACCCTGTTCTGAAGCATCATTATGCCTTTTCATTATCACTATATTTTAAAATATATCATAAATGCAACAATGGAAAGACATTCAGTAAGTGAACTGAATCATTTTTATATGCTCCACAGTTATGAATACAGAAGAAAATATATTTATTTATGTGAAAATAAATGTTATATATTATTTATTTTTACCATTAAATTGCCTGATAAGGATGAGGTTATTTCAGGATTAAGTCAACTGCAATAAAACTGTATATATACACACTGTATATATAGCGTATATATATATATATATATATGTATGCTGTGCAGGTCTTAGACTGCAGCATGGGAAGTAAGATCTTATGGGAATTACATATTTTGATTGTTCAGGCACTTTTTTTATAACTCCACTATCATTAGCCAAGTGATTAGTTTTCATTACACATCCATTACATCCCCTTTAAGAATGCCCTTTTTATTGGCCTCCCTTTTAATGAGCTTAGACTCACCGAAGTTACGCAGACGTTTCCATTGGCTAGCCTCTCTCTCACACACACGCATGCACGCACACACGCACGCACACACACACACAGAGAAAGGGACCCATGCTAGTGAATTCAAAGAGAAATTTTATGGAGGGGCAATTAAGGGCTGTAAAAATGATAAAAAAAACACACACACAGCATTCTGACAACCTCATTCATTACTCTCTCTCTATGGAACACTTAACATAATGTAGGAAGGCTCAACCGCACGCGCACACACACACACACACATGGGCATGGATAGAGATAAACTGTAAATACTGTAAACTCCTGCTGGTAGCGCTACTCTCACAACTGTAGTAGAGCCCCCCACACACACAAACACATTCTCCCTCCCTCCCTCTCAAAACACACTACATAATATAGTCTTCAGTTCTCTCTCTGTATTGCTTTCCCTCAACTGCAAACACACACGCGCGCGCACACACACACACACACACACGCGCGCTCACACACACACACACACGAGGATTGTGACGTCCATGCAATAACAACATTCCTCTATCATGAGCTTTATTTCTTAGCCAAGAGAAACATGCTATTAGGGTTCATAGGCATGTAATTAGAGATATGAGACAGGGTGGAGTCCACTGTGTGCGTGTGTGTGTTTGTGAAACCATGCAACTACATTTATTTATTTTATATAGATAATACATAGGCAGACATACTGACAGATAGATACAGTAGACCGACAGATAAACAGACTGGACTGGAATGTTGTGTGTGTGTGAAAGTGGAAATGTATAAATTATCTTAACATTGTTTGCGCCACTATACATTTCAGGGAGGCCCCCATAAATATTCTGTCTGTACACACAGATGTACACACACATAATTCCATTGCTGACTGATATTATGGGTATTGCTGCATAACGGCTACTGAGACACTGTCATACAAACACACAGTGTTAAATGTGTGTGCGCATGTGAGAGAGAGAGAGAGAGAGAGAGAGAGATGGGCTAAAGAGGCCTGATTTCACCAATGCTAATCTGTCACAATTAGGTATAGCACACAGACATGCATACACATAACCAAAAGGAAAAGCTAGGTAGATATAAACATGTACATATATACAACCTACATTAATTGTAGAGACAGAAATACTTTCTCATTCGGCTCTGTGCTCTCTCTCATGTATATCATTTTCTTTTTACGTTGTGTTGGGGTTATTTACCCACATTTACTTGTATGATACAAATTCTACCGTTAGAAATAATTATGCCACAATTAATTTAAAACATTTAGCCTATATAGTGTTTCATTATGCTGCATTTTGTGTAGAAATTGCAACTATATAAAATTAAATGCATTCTCACTCAGGGGCTTTGCTGCCAGCTTCACCAAAAAAAGAAAGAACCCCCCCCCACCATCTGTCTTGCTTTTGAGAACTTAAAGAAACTACAATCTTATTAGGTAACTTAGCTATTATTCTATATTCCCCCTTTTTATTTTAGTTGATATATTATTTATTTATTTATTAGATTTTTCTATTATTATTATTATTATTATAACTATTAGTATTATTGTCTACTGTGCACATACACTAACATATAGCATGTCATTAGAATCATATACATACTGTATGCCACATTTATTCTCATTTATAATATATATTTCTCGTTGGTGCATTGGCAGATTTACAGTGCTATCTCTTTGCCATATATGCACTAGGCAATATATACATACATGTATGTACACAACAACAACAAGAAAAAGCATTTCCTTTAACTGTTTACTACGCTGACTTGAGGCCTAACATGAAGCCACATGGATTTTAATGGCATGGGACAGGGGCTTTAAAAACAGTGCATTGTGGCCAGTAGAGTACTAGTGCAGCATCCTACCTGTGTCTCGGGGATGATGGGACCATCCTTAGGTAAGCTACGGTAACAGGTAGACAGGGGTGAAGCCACAATGACTGGACTGGGTCTGACAAAGCCACTCAGGTCACAGCTGGGAATGTCATTCTCCTCCTTAAAGTCAGGATACCGGCCAATAGATCAACAGAGGTCACGTGACACAGAGTCAGACCATTGCTAAATAGCTAGCTGTGTTTCTAGCAGAACATAGTAACATACCTTCTTCATGACCAGGGTGTCCATGACATAAAATACATTCCAAGGCACCCATACGGTCCTGTACTGGGTGAGGAACGGTGCACGTTCAAAGCTCAGCGTCAGTGAGGCTCCGCCATTGGCAAGCAGGTCAAACCTGGTAGCAACAAACAAGCCAATGACAATGTTATTCCAATGACACTAAACATATGTGCGTGCAGTGTTTGGTAGTGATTGATTGGCTCCATGTAGAAGCAATGAATTTGCTGTATTTTAGCTCTGCTTCAATCCCGGCTGAATACACCTCCACAGAGAGAGAGAGAGAGAGAGATACATTATTCATCCCTCTCTCTCTCCTTCCCTATCACGCCCTCTCACACCCACACAATCACTCCCATGCTCTCATTATTATGGTTTTCCTCCAAACACTTTGAGGGCTAGGGGCTTATTTGTTTGTGCGTGTGTGCGTGCACATACATGCCGTCCTTGCGCGTCACGGTGTGTCCATGTTCGGGGTAGTGTACGAAGGTCACGTTGACCCCAATCAGCGGTGTGCCGTCCCCTGTCAGCACCTGACCACGGATGATCGACACCAAACTGAAGAGACAGAGAGAGAGAGAGAGAGAGAGAGAGAGAGAGGTAGGTACACAGAGAGAGAGGAAGGGAGAAAGGTAGAGTTAATTTATCTACCCATTCATTCATATTCCGAGTGACTTTTCTATCAAGTGTGACGGTTGATTTAGTCAACATCACAAGATGATTACAATCGGCATAAGTAGCCACTCACAGTGCACTCTCACACACGCATGCACGCACGCATGCACACACACACACACACACACACACAGGTCTATCTGCTTTCATGAGTGGCTGCTTCACAGCCATAACTCATATGAGGGGCTCAACAACCCTTCCTCTTAAACATACACACGCACACACACGTGTGCACGCCCAGGCAGAGGTATACAGTGCAGTGGCCTTTCGCATCATCATCATGGCTCTCTCCATCTGTTGAATAAACATCCCATAATTCACTGTGGCAACGGTCGTCACGGCTAATGCACCTGTAATTTACGCCAGGGAAGGGAGGCTTGTGAAGGGAGCTGGACCGTAAAGAAAACAACATGTGTTTTGGCAAGCAATGCAGTGTGTGAACGCACCCTAACAGGACCAGTACGGCAGGACGTCCATGTATGTTAAAATCAGGTTTAACATAGATGCTATTAAATGTATAGATTAGGGATCTTGATTTTGAATGTAAAGTAAGGTGTGTTGTTTTTAAGTATCAGTAAACATTATATGTATCTGCACCTCTCTCTCTCACACACACACACACACACACACACACATGCTTGTGCAAACTGAGTGTGTGTAGTGTAGTGTATGACGAAAAGAAAAAACATATAATGTAATATTACATGTTTTCTTTCTCCATAAATATTTTATTTAACTGTAAAGCCCAACCTATGCACAACCCTGTACACACATTCCTAACAAATCATTATTTATTACACAGTAGCAGGCCTGGTACTGTACATTATGAAAATACAGAACAGTTTTATTACTGGACCATGGCCCTATCGTGTAATATATATATACTCTCATAAAAAATATGGAAAGATATATAATAGAGGAAAATGGCTGAATGGAATTTGTTTTCATATTTCTTGCCTGTGCCAGTAACTCCCTTCACTTTCATCAGCCTGTCTCTCTTACTCTCTCTCTCTCTTTCTCTCTCCTCAACTCTCCCTCTTTCACTGTACAATACCTCCCTCTCTCTGATCTATTCAGATGTAGTCTGAGGATTTGTATTCAAAGATGGGGTGTTAAGCCAGATCATCAGAGCTAGTGAGCTCAATAGAAACCTTTACCAAACACCTGTGCATGTCAAGTACAGGTGAACATAATTGTCCCACATGGGTAAATTGGTCATACACAGCCTGTTAAGAATACAACAACAAACACACACAGATGTGTTTGTTTGTAGTCAAGTGCCTCAGCATGTCCTATGCAATGCTATCAACATGTATTTCAAGTGCATTGTGTTATTCTACTGTGGTCCGTCTGACTTCTGTTTGGCCCTCTGAGGGAATATCCATGTACTGTAGTATACAGTAACCAGAGGACACATACACACAGAATGTGTGTTTATCATTATTGCTAAATCAAACATAATCAATGTATGAATTGATTTCAAGATATTCATAAAGCACAAAAAAAAGACAGAACACTTGATGCAGTGTTTTCCCCATTACTGTAATACACATATACAGTATATACATATATATATATATACAGACCTTCTGTTAAAAGGACTGTCTCCAGTAATGATGTGGGTGGAATCAGCCCCAGCCAGGAAATGGATTCGTTGGTAGAAGGACCGGGCAGCCTGAGGCGCGCGCACACACACACACACACACACAGGTAAGAAAAGTCACATTATGGGTTAGTAGTAAGCGATTGTAAGCTAATACACTTTTTTGAATTCATCAAATACCTCCTCGCATTTCGCAACAGTATCTTACCATTCTCTCTGTGTGCTGAATAAAATTATCCAGTACTTCTACACAGCCCTGGTTCCGTAAAAAGGAACACAAACAAAGTGGTGCATACACACAATAATATCCTTGGCAATGTGTTTCCAATGTGTGGGGTGAAGCACCTGAGTGTACACCCTATGGCATTGAAGGGAGAGGTGTTTTTGTTTTGATTGATACTATTTTAAAATGACTGTATGTTCTACCCTAGACTTCCTTCTAAATACTGTACTGACATCTGTTCTGCAATATAATTTCCCCAAAGTGTGTAAGGTCTTAAATATGTGTGAATAATGTGACTTTGTTACCTGCTGAGGAGCCAATGATGAAGGAGACTGACTAAGCACCTCCCCGGGGTCAGGTGACCCCCTGCAGTATGTCTGGCTTTGACAGGACGGCTGCATACAGCAGTCTGGGTCCATACAGTCGGCCAGCCCATCTACAGCAAGCACATACAGACATGCTTTAGAAGGTACATATCAAAGACATACAGGACACACAAGCACACATGTTGTGAAGAACCATGGTCATTCATAGGGAGGAGGCCATGTCTGAATTCCACATTTCCAACAATGATATATTTCATATATGCAAGCCTAGTGGGATTTCTTCTGAATATAAACAATATTAATAATGCATTACAGGTACCCTAACACAACCCAAATTGGCACTGGTAAATATCTTATTAATTGATATACAGTAGATTCCCTTCAGCTGGGTGTAGTATGCAAGGCAACATACAACATCAGTACTATTACTACTTACTGATATGTACTACATACTATATGTAATGTGTGCCTTTGTCCACCCACATGTATTGGGTTAAGGTGGCTAGTTTATAGACTATGTGGACAGACCCCACTTGATTGTCATCTCCTTGACCATCACCTGAACAGGTGCATCTCTTATTGCCCCTGTTCCATCCAGTACTCCTACATAGTAGTTTCTAGTGTCATCTGGTATTTATCCAGCTTGCAGCAGAGCTCCACCACATTTGTCCCTGAAGTCTAAAATAACTAAGCACACAGCGAAGGATAGAGAGAGTGACGTATATGTTTATCAGGCTAGAAGCAGTGAAACAGTGGTAGGATCAAGGGATAACTTGCAGCTGAGGACAAACGCTTGGACAATGAGCAGAAGGGATTCATACAGTAGAGGCCCGTGAGGCTGATCTCCCTGGTCTTAGTGACAGAGAGAGATTCTGGGTGAGGGGTGGAGGGGGTGCTGGGATACAGAAGAGAAGCCATAAAGAGCGGAGGAGGGATAGAAAGAGAGAGAGAGAGAGAGAGAGAGAGAGACATCACACCTAATAAAAGCAGCACTGCCATTTGTCTCTGTTAGTTTATAAAAGCCAGTTACATCTGCTGAACAGGCACCCGGGACAGACACTAAACACACACACACACACACACACAGAGGATCTCCCTCTCTGAGGTGTCTCTAATCTACATCCTCAACCTTTCTCCTTCTGTATTACCTTCATTGACATGTTCTATTCTACAACATTATTCCTCTCTCATGCTGTTAAGACCTCACTGGCACAGGAACATGCTGAGTTTGCACTTCTCCTTCTTCTTCTCTGTGTTTTAGCAGCAGACTGTGCTACATTTAAGGGATTTGGTCCTGCAACTTCCAACCATCCACTGTGTCTGTCTCTCCCAGCTGATGCAATGGAGGCTTGATAACTCAATCTTACTGGTTTCTCTCCCTTTACCAGTTGTCTTATTACAGCAGAAAATGTTCACTCAGCCATCTGTGCATCCACACACACATCCACACACACACACACAAGCACACACCTCCTTCGTTGTCCTTGCCGTCGGTACAGAGCGTTTCCATGGCTACATGACAGCCGGCTCCTCTCCAACCTGACTGGCAGACGCAGTGCCAGCCACTGGCCTCCAGGGTGCAGCGGCCATTGTTGTTGCACAAGCCTGGACAACCCTCTGGGTAGCGGGGACAAACACACAGTTGGAGACAGAGCGTTAGACAGCTGCCTCTGCGCTGGACAGACAAGGCTCACGTTGGCACTGCGTGGTGGTGCAAACTTGCTAGCTTTCATTTTCATTGACACTGGTGAACAGACAGATAAACAGATCGACAGTCGACCCACAAGTGAGAGACAGACATACTGACAGACAGACGGTCGGACCATCAGACCTTGGTGAAATGTGTTGATGTTGTAGTTTCACATGAATTGCAAAATGTTGCCTATAATCAAGATGGCTACCATTAAAAATGTATGGGGAAAAATAAATAAATATTTTCTGTGGTCTGTAAACAAAGAGATACAAAATGTTCAGTAGAATATGTACGTGACGAATTGGGAACAAGAAGCAAATAATAACAAAATCAGAACAAAATATAGTAAAAAAATATAGATTATTTTTGTGTAAATTTTCAAAAACCTTGTTTATTGAGTCAATCGACCAAAATTCTAAAATGGAAAATAAACACTGCGAGGCTGTATTTTATTTAAGAATTGAATTGTCTGGATAAGGGATGCCCTCTGCTCTTCCCTGTAACCAGAGGTTTAATATCCATGTGAAAACACAACAGGCAGAAAGATAGACTAGACAGCACAGCACAAAGTATAGGGAGGATCCTGCATTGACCACAGGCCTCTAAATGCTATACTTTATGTTTCCGTTAACATTCCTTGTTCACACAAGAGACACAGAAAAACTGAGAGTAAAGTGAGATAGATAGATAGATAGATAGATAGATAGATAGATAGATAGATTAGACTTAACACATCAGGCTTCTAGATGCAAGACAATACATTGGAAACAAAGTGTGATTGAACAGAATATTGTGTGTATGTGTGTGTTTTTAAGCATTTGGGATTGCGTGCACTTACACACAATCTTGTGTGTACATTATCGTTCAATGTGTGTTTGTATTTGCGTGTCTGTGTATGTATCAGTATCAGACATAAACAATGTAGCCATAAAACCAGAAATCAGAGCTACAATACCAACAAATAAATAAAAGAAGACAGTCCTGTGAGACTGGTCCAGAAACTAAACAAACAACAAGAACGTGCTTCAAGACAGAAAGAGTTAGCAAGAGAAAAAGATAAATATAAGGCATAACGCAACAAAGAAACTAACAGCTAGGAGAGAGAAGGACAGGCCGGAGGATAAACAACAAAAAGACAGGGAAAGTGAGAGAAGCTGATCCAGAGGAGGAATGAGAGATGGATGTGTAAACGGAGGTGAACAGAAGGTGGAAGAGTGCTTTGCTTTCTTGGATGGCATACGCTTCACGTCTTTGGCATGAATTACCTTTATATCCTGAGTATAGGAGAGGGCAAAGAGGGAGAGAGGGAGGAAAGTTAGGGAGAATAACGTAAATCCAAACAAAAGCAGCAGATCAATTCTCTGATGGACAGACCAATGGAAACAGGGCAACTGAGAGAGGAGGAGAAAAAAGGATAGCATGGCAACACAGGGAATGAGAGTAGAAGAGAGAAAGAGAGAGAGAGAGAGAGAGAGAGAGAGAGAGAGGGGGTCTGGACATATAAATAAACACAAAGCCAGAGAAAGACAGAGCAGCGAGTTTCCATACAGAGAGCAGCAATTTCATTTCTTCATTAGAACCACATGAAAGCATGACACGTTTGAAAATAAATAACAACAGGGAATCAAACACAGTTTGAGGTTGGACATTTTAAAGGATAAATGCTTTCCAGCAAACATCAGACCTACCTTTGTTTAGAGCAAATCCTAGTCTTTTGAACAAATAATGTTATATTCTACAGTATGTTTATTTAGACAAAAAAAGAATTGCAATCATGTTGAACTTAATAACACATGGGGTATGTTACTGAACTGGTTACATTGGTGTATACAGTATACATTATTGCTACCTACTGTGCTACATATCAACATGTTACTAAACTGGTTACTCTGCTTTCTATACTGGTACTCGTCTGGTACAGATACATATGTTACCAAACGGATTAGATTGTGTCTACAGTATACTATTACTATGGTAAAGAGCAACATGTCTCATAGAAGTTTTACTTTGGTGTCTGAATGTGTGTGTGTGTGTGTGTGAGAATGGGTGAATACAATACTGTACAGCGCTTTGAGTGGCCTGAATGTTAGAAAAGCTCTATATAAATGTAGTCCATTTATTATTTTCTACTACATATTACTGAACTAATATAACTGGTTGTTTTCACTACTATTTCTGGATATTGTGTCAAGCTGCAATAAAGTGTGATACATTTTTTATTTACTGCAACTATACTTTGTGAACACATTTCTAAGATAGTAAGGAAGTTAGGTAGGCCATAGCCAACGGAACAATTACTTGTCTAATGTCCCGACAGTACTGTAACTTAGAAAACACCTGGAAGGGAACTCAAACTTTAAGGAATACAAGAAGGTGGTATTGATAGCTAAAATCATCTAAGTACTAACGCAGAATTGGTGGCTGCATGCAATAATGCAGATGCTTGCAATTATCTTAATTTACCTTTACCATAGCACATAGATTGCATAATGACCACAATAGCTACTCTATAACAGACGATGACTGTTCAGGGCATATATTCACCCACACATGGGCGTAGAACTGTGCACAAATACATACTAAGGGTAGGGTTATAGGAAGGGCAAGCTGCTTGCAGAAAAATCCACCCTCAAAAAGCATTTAGAAAGTGTTGACCAAATGAGACTTTGTGATTGTACTTGACAAGAATGATAAGAATTGCATTTACGTTATGTACATCCAATGTTCACCTTAGTGTTAAGAAAACATTTGTAAACATGAAAATAATGACAAAAATGTATAACTACAAGTCTTTCCCACAGACAAAATGTCTGTATGCAGTTACGAGGAGACAAATATTAATGTTGAATTTTCTTTTACATGATCATTGCAATTGTATATTGTTTTATTGTCAACATGGCCTACATAACAATATATACATAACAAAATAGACTAGATGCCAAGATGTCATCAATCTAGCCATAATCATAAATAAATAAATAAAAGAGCTAAAATATTGTCAGCAAAATGAATCATTACAAGGAACATGGACTCTGTAGCTGCTGTATTTGTTGTAGGTGCAGAAATAGCAGCAATTAGCTTTGCGATAGACTTGTTGAAGTATAAACAAAGAAATGAAGGCAAGAGTAGCTGCTGCTTTTCCAGACAATTCAGGAAAAACAACATAATGCTGTATTATATTCATGACACATTCATGTTACTTAGTTAGACCGTGAAGTTTAATGGCATCCAATATGTAATCTATCTATCTATCTGTCTGTCTTATAGGTTAAACTAATTGCTAGATTTCAGGGTTTTGTAAGCCACGTTGACCATAAAACAAATACATAAATATAATTAATTAGCCTTATTTAAAGGTTTGCATTTGATTTTGCTTGCTTCATAACTTGAATGTCATGAGGTCTGACCAATTAGAACCCGTGTTCCATCTAGATGATCTAGTTATGACCACTGAAAAGCTACTTAAGCATGCCAGTTAGATCCAATTAATATTAATAGGCTACAAAACAAGACTGTATTTGAAAAACCATCAATGGAACCAAACCTCCTTTCTAATGAACAGTATGCCACTGTGGTGAGTTAGTTAAAATAATACCCAACCTAACAATCAAACAAACAAACAAACATCTATGTTCCAAATCGTGCTGCTAGTGGGGTGGGTTTTGTGTAGGCGTGGGTTGGGGAAGGGGTTCATAAAACAAGCTTCAGAGGGACCAATCACAAGGAAAACACAAGTTGGAGACTTTCAAAAGCATTCAGTGGCACCATAAAAAAAACATCAAGTACTTCACAGAATAACCTTTTGTATGGCAGGTGGTCAGAAGAAAAAGGCAGGAAAACACTTAAATGGCTTCCACAAGTGGACAAGGAAATTAGTATTTAATAAATAAGCCATTTTCAGCCTTTTGGCCACAGCCATAAACAATTAAACTAAAGAATGACCAAAGCAATGGAAATGTCTGAGTGCTGGGGGAAAGATAAAAACATAATAATGAAACATGGAAGAAAGAAAAAAAAGTTAAACAATCTGCCAGCCACTGTAGCAACTGCAGAACTATAGTGCATTATGGGACGAAAACAAATTATGGAACAGAGGAGAGAAAGGAAAGGATGGCAAGAGGAAAAGGGAGAAGTTAGATTACAGTACCTTTTACTCTAATGTCCGGGTTGTGAGCTTCAGAGAAAGAAGGACAGAACAAATCAAAGAAAGAGAGGAAGAGAAAGAAAGAAAAAAATAAAGAAAATAAAGATGTTCATTATAGAAAAACACACTAGGTGTAGCCTATCAAAGACTAGTGTCAATAAACACATTCAATCATGACTGAGATGAATAGAAGAAAGGAAGAAAGGAAGCGAGAGACAGAGGAGAGGAGATGGAGAGAGAGAGAGAGAGAGAGAGAGAAGAGCTAAAGAGGCCTGATTAAACCAATGCTAATCTGTCACAATTACGTATAACACACAGACATGCATACACAGTCTCTCTCTCACACACATGCACGCATACACACACACACACACAAGATTACAACTTTCATCATTGCCATATGTAAATATGACAGAGAAGAAAATAGGAGAGAGGACGAAGGAAACAGAACACTGAACAGAGAAAAGAATGAGCCTCCTGAAATATTGTGTATGTGGGTGTGTGTGTGTGCACGCGCACACGTGTGTGCATTTTAAAACAAAGTCCAATGCCCTTCCAATGGACAATGGTACAACATAATGCTGTCGTAATGCTGTCAATGTTCACAACCAAACTGTCAGACACATCCGTCACATGAAGGGATTCATCAAGTAACAGGTTGCCTTTCCTTTCTAAGATAGATCAACCATAACAAGACTGTGTTAGAATGGATAAAACAATAATAATATTAGC
Source organism: Forbesichthys papilliferus (assembly GCA_025399855.1). Lineage (NCBI taxonomy): Eukaryota > Metazoa > Chordata > Actinopteri > Percopsiformes > Amblyopsidae > Forbesichthys > Forbesichthys papilliferus. Next base: position 1,650 of record JAODOY010031244.1, on the reverse strand, counting down.
CTACATGAAACACAACACTTCAACCTTCAATGCTTTTTATTTCTCCTAATTTATAAATGTCTGGCAGACATAATGTATTGCTGAATGCTCAATTTTGTCCTGTAGTTTTTTCTTATACTGTACACTATATATTACGTATGAATGGATATGAGTGCATGTATACATTTGATCTATCTTTATGATAAAGCAGGGATTCTCAACCAGAACCCTCCCCAAAAAACATTTAAAAAAAGAAAAAATGGCCAGTAGCATTGCACCACCTCAAACTGACAACAAGTGTTTGTTGTTGATTATAGTTTAGAATATTTCCTGTAATTAATTCATAATATATACCTGTCTATATTAGAAATGATGTTTCTCACTTTTGTATGAGAAGCGGATGTGTGAAATAAGCATCTTCTGGCATGTTTTAGTTAGTACCCTACAAAGCACATGCTTGTAGTCACAGCAGGAATGATTTTGTAAGGGGAGTAGAATTTTGGCAGCCTCTTGTTATAAAATCTCCCCGTTTGTGACTACAATCATGTGCTTTCTAGGGCACCATCCAGTGACCAAAGAATGTCAGCGGAATCCATTTCCTATGTCTGACATGTGTGAGCACATGATTCTGGTCAGCAGTGCCAAAATGGTGCACCTGCAACAATCTGTGTGCAGCGTTTAAACCGAGGCGGAGAAAACGCAAGCAAAATCATGCTGCTGCATTGTTTTTGATCTTTGGACATTTCTGTGACACAGTTAAGCTTTACAGTGAAAGAGTGTCCCTAGCAACGCAATGTGCTGAGCAACAATGTTGCAGTAGCTAGCACAACAAGCCAGTGGCATTGTGATTCATTGTTGCTTGGTTCTAATGGTTACCATGTTCATGTAAATGTTTTTCAATGATCTGTAAAATATTTCTTCCCATTTTTTAAGACTTGCGTCAACTTCAGCAAGTCACACAACAAGTGTGAATACACTTTTCACGTAATCTTGCAGATATTAATTGTACCCCCCCCCCATCCAGGGAAGAGGCCCCCCATGTGTTCTACAATATTACAATATGAGAAACTGCTTTGTGTCTAGTAGTCCGAATGGCTGCTACCTACATGTCCACATTTTGGCTAGGCGTGCAACGACGGCTGACATTTGGGATGTGTTTACAAGCCACCATTTCCACAATGATTGATGTAATCATTTAGTTACAGCAGGTGTGTCAGTGTGTGTGCGGTGCGTGTGTACTCACCAATGTTACAGTGCTCTCCAGTCCATCCTTGGTCACACTCACACTTGCCGTCCTTGCACACGCCGTTCTTGGAGCAGAGCGGGTGGCAGGCCTTCTGGTCGCACACACTTCCTGTCCAGCCCTCCTCACAACGACACACGCCCCCGTAACACACCCCGTGGCTGCCACAGTCCACTGAACACACCTCTGTTGCAATCACATAAAGACGGGGTCGTTCTTCAGGCAAGCCTTAAATGTGCCCAGTAATACACATTTACACATACAGTTGCAAGAAAAAGTATGTGAACCCCTTAGGATTACGTGGAGTTTTGCATGAATTCGTCATAAAATGTGCTCTGAACTTAATCTAAGTCACAACAATAGAAAAACACAGTCTGCTGAAAATAATACTACACAAACATTAGATGTTGTCATGGTTTAATTGAACA
>JAODOY010031234.1:0-22218 GCA_025399855.1 Forbesichthys papilliferus | reverse complement strand
CTACAAGCTGTACAATCACTACTTTACATTGCAGAAAAGTGTAATTTCTTCATTGTTGTCACATGAAAAGATATGCTACATATTTGCCAAATATGTGAGGTGTACTCACTTTTGTGAGATCCTGTATATAAAGTGGTACCAGGCAGCACATGTAACACTTTTTGCTTCATGCTATTGGAGACAAGCAACAGTGACCAACAGACGGGTTTAGGCAAAGACGGCCACATATTGTTCACGGTCAGTGCTTTACGTGGCATGCAAAAATCTGAGCCCGTCCTGGGTGAACTCGGACTTAAACTCTGATCTTTCTCGGCATGGGAACTGGCTAAACTGGCTAGCTAAAGAGGCTAAAAACAACTAGTGTTTGTTGATGGGTGTCGTGTTGGGGAGGATCTTATAATTCCTATGGTGATGCCATGACCTGCCTTAATGATTATGTCTGTAATTCACGTATCTTTCTGCTTATTGAGGTTCTTGATGTAATATATTAGTTTAATTGCCCTCTGGTTAAATTAAGTGATTACATTTATTGGTTAGTACTCTCTCTCAAAAGGGAAAAGCTTTCCCTCAATGATCAGGTGCACTGTAGGCTACTAGAGACGACCATAGGCCTACCATAATAACCGCAGACAAGATGTTCTCCCTAGTAACGAGTATAGCGACCACAACTGGGGTGAAAACATTATTACATTACATGCACGCAGTGACATGCCATCAAGGGATGCAGGGTATGCTGTGCATCACCTGGGATAATGGGGTTTTGAATTAAATGTAAATTTAGGACAAATATGTATTATATATGTAAATATGTCTTAATTGTCTCACCATTCTCGCTCTCTCTAAAGTTTGAAGGTTCTGCTCTACTAACAAAAGAGTTAGCTTAGTTGGTAACCCTGCAGACCCAGCGCATTCAATCGATACAACAGTGTTGTCAAAGTCAGCCTCTTCCGTCCATTAGCACTATGTAAAAGTAAAGGCTGGCTTTGCGAAACTACCTGATATAGCCCAGTCTAGACTACTTTATGTAACTTTGTTGCTCCCCTGAATATGTTGTCAGACTTGTCATAAAGGTAGGCTATGTTAATATATGATTGATTATACAGAATTGAACTGCCCAGTGCAATTTTATAACATAAGAAATTAGTAGAAGAGATGGGAGACTGAGCAGATAAATTATGTATTTGTGATTTAATTAGGCATATGTTAACTGTATAAATTAGGCTATATATGTCCGTATCTATTTATTATTTTTATTAAATTACGCACATTAACAATACAGTGACTTAGCAATCCTAGCAATACTGTTCTTATGTATTCTTTAAGCATAATTGTTTGAGCTTCGTGAAATTCCTGTTAACTGATAATTTTGGTCACTATAATCGCAATATTACATTTTCATACCATTTCATCTCTAATGTACAGCAGGCTATATGACGTAAATAGTAACCTGACAGATATTACATTTTGTGAGTGGTGACAATAATAACATAAGCAAACAAATCTTCCAAAGTAAAAATATGTGTACTGAACATGTTTGTGTAATTAGTTTTTGTATCACGTAAGGTTTTCGAGAGACAACAGCATTACAAATAGTTATCTATAACTAGTAAAATGCAATATAAATACATTTTGTCACAGATTTCTGCTTGTAGTCAGTGTCCAGTGCTTCCCTAGTCAATTTCCAACAGTAATCCAAGAGTAAGATTCCATTATTGAAGCCAGGAACCTATTATCTCTTTTAATTTTGGATAAGTTTAAATTCTGCACTAAATCATTTAATTCTGGCTGTTATCAAATAAGGCTGACTATTTCAGACTGGCAGAAAGTCTGTCTAATTGTCTTTGCCAAATTCAACATCCAAGTGAAGACGTGATTGAATTGTTTTAGTCATCAAGTATCCACACATCCGGTGGTCTGGCCTCTGGAAGTGTCTACATGGAGCACTGGTCACAGCGCTAATTACAAGTTAGGATACTGAATCATCACGTTCTGCTTGTGTAAAATTATTGGAATAGCAAATGGCATCCATGCCCTAAATCCATTCAAACCTGTACAGGAACTGCAACAAATATGTAGTACTCTGCTTTCACCCTGATCTCCAACTTTACACCAAAATATATAGGCCTTCAAAAGAAGTAGGCTAATTGCCTTCCTTTGGCTCTTCAATGGGTATGCTCTACATAGAATGTATCCCGGTTATTATCACACGACTTTAAAGCATGGAAAAAATAAAAATAACAATTAGACACGTCACATTAATTGGTTTTGCCATTATCTGTGATGTCATAACCAATGCATTTTGATAAATGAGTAAACTAAATAAATGAATATACTGTTACCATTATGCTAAATTGTACAAAAAAAAACATTATTTTTATTAAAACTGTACGTACGACAACAAAATGTAATTTTTTGTGATCATGCGCAATACCATAAGAATAGCACACTGTAGCTTTGTCCAGAAGACAAATATCACATTGATCAGTGTAATATTTACAAGGTTTGGATTAAAACTGAAACTCATACCTTTCCCTTTCTCTGTAATTTTAATATGTACAATATGTGCTAAGGCTGTCAATCGATTTAAAAATTGCTTTGTTGCCTGTAGGTAATTGGAAATTAACTTTTAATGTAATACTCTTAATACAATTAATACCTACATTTTAAACACAGGAGGCAAACTATACAAATGAATGCATAATTGTATCCATAAACCCTTAAAAATGTATTGTTTACAAATGTAAAAAAAAAAGTTCTAATACCACTTCAGACACTGTCCTACCATTATAGATAGATAGCCCGTTGTTTCCTTTTTTTTAAGGGATCAAATTGGTATACAAATAAATGGGTCTGACATTGTTTTGTAGATTGTGGATGGTGTCGTTCAGAGTATCAAACTGATCACAGAGGACGCCAGCAGACGCATTGCTGAGTATTCATTTGAATACGCCAGGAACAACCAAAGAGCCAGTGTGACTGCTGTGCACAAAGCCAATATCATGTAAGTACTGTAGAATAAAACATGTCCTGACTAGCTTACCATTCTGTGTGCGTACTGAAAAAAAATCTGGTGTTTAAACACAGCCTTGCATATGTAAATAGGAACACAAATAAAGTGGTGCACACCCATAACACTAAACTAGCCTTAGCAATGTCTTTCCAATGTGTGGGTTGGAGCTTTTGAGAGAGCACCATATGGCATTGAAGGGAAATTTGTTTTTGTTTTGATTGAGTTCAAATTTCAACAATTTTCTCCAGAATGACTGACTATACCTTTTTATGGAATGAACATGATTTGATTTAACATAGGTTGAAGCTTACCCTACCTACCTGGCACCACTGCCATAGATCAGAGGAGGTTTCTGTATTTTGTACTCTGATTTTGCGAGTACAAAATACAACAGAGCAGGATATTCGTCTTAATAACCTGTATTATTGCAGTACCCTGAATTTAGGCTGCGTTCTGTTCAACTGTCTGTCATGCAGGCGTATGTCTGATGGACTGTTCTTGCGGAAGTGCCGGGAAGTGGCAGAGAGCTACAAAGACATCAAGTTCACTGAGATGTACCTGGACACTGTGTGTCTTAATGTAAGTGGGTTACAGCAGCAGGATTGTGACCATTAAGATCAGCAGTTTGAGATGTTCAGTGTTAGCCAAAAAACATTTGAGTGCCATCCAATCGAACAAAATATTTTAAAATAATTAACAACAAAGAAGAACTAAGTTTAAGAAACCCAGGTCCATTTATTAATGTTGCGTACAAACAGATATGTGCATAAATAATGCATATGATTGCTTCTACCTGAAAAGTGAGATTTCTCAATTTATTGGGATTGTGCGCATACCTCCGACCATGCGTATGCATGCACAGCACCTTGTGGTAGAAAACTCAAACTGCTAATGGAATATCACCCACCAAATGGAGAAGGGATTGAAAGTACTAAAGCAAATCATAAGCTGTGTAGAACAAATATAAAATAAGATTAATTTAGTCACGTATTTATTTTGTAGATGAGATACTAATAATTATGATTATTATTCAAAATGATTATACTGAAGTTATAAACATGAAACCATTTAAGCCTTCTTGAGTAATATCCTTTTTATTACCGGTAATACCGCTTCAGCTTGCAGAAAGTTGCAGAGCAAATAATGCATTGTAGGACATTTTTCTCTCTCCTTGGCAATAAGCCCTGACTCCTTTCCCAAAGTTCCAGTGTGTTTCCAATGAGTATTCAGTGTGAGATTTGTGATAATTAAAACATTTTAAACAATGTTAATAGTTATTGTTTGTACAGATGACTGTTGATTTTATCCTTCCTCTGTCAATTGTTTATTTTTAATGCCACAATATACCACAGTTTTATTTTTTAGCGACATTCATTTTATTTGTACAGTAGTACATGGTTAAATCCAAAGTGGAGAGGTGGTAAATATTGCTGCAATCACTTTATTCCATGTATTTATTAGCGATAGTACTAGCTACTGGTATCTGCTTGTGTCAGACAAGGAGGATTGAGCTTTTAACTTGGTATCTGCTCTAACTGACTATTGCACAAATCTGCACTTCAAAAATCCACTTGTGCTATATCCCTTTTTTTATGAGCTGTACTTGTTTGTTTTCTTAAAGTAATTTGTTCTCATCTACAGTTGCATTTGTAATTTTCAGATGGTGCAGGACCCCACACAGTTTGATGTGCTTGTTATGCCTAACCTCTATGGCGATATTCTGAGGTTAGTTATACAGTGGACTTGTCTTTTATACACAGTCTTTCTAGACCAACATGTTTTGAAAAACTTGATTTGATATGGTTTCACTATATCATTGTGTATTTGTAGAAATGTTATTGCACTGCAAAATGTAAGGTGTGTGTGTGTGTGTTTACACAGTGATCTGTGTGCTGGTCTGATTGGCGGGCTGGGTGTCACTCCCAGTGGGAATATTGGAGCCAATGGTGTTGCCATATTTGAATCGGTATGTATTTGTATTTTATTATGTTGTAGCATTGTTAGGTGAATTGTTTAAATTAGTTTACTAAAATGTAACCAAATCAGATTGTTACTTAAAATACTTAACGTCAGTAGAAATGACAGTATTTTTTTATCTAGTAAAAAATAAAGTTTAGCTATCAATAGACTGTTTGTTTGTGACCACTGATAGGTCCATGGCACAGCCCCCGACATTGCAGGTATGGACATGGCCAACCCGACCGCTCTGCTCCTTAGCGCTGTGATGATGCTGCGCCACATGGGTCTTCATGGTTACGGCAAGAAGATTGAGGCAGCTTGTTTTGACACCATACGTGACAAGAAGGTGGGTCTTTCTGATCCATCAGTGTGTTAAATGAGCTCTTGGACAGATGTGCATCCCAGTCATATTTGTCAATAGTAGTAGTAGCAGCAGACATAGCGCAAATATAAAATAATATACATAAAATTGTAAAGATGAAAAATAAGAACTTAATTTCCCTGCTGGTATGTCTGTATAGGCACTGATACCCCGTACGGCTAGAAAGGACACCTGAGGCAAATCGGTACATTTGATAGATTTATTCAAGGAAGGGACCGGTAACAACATTGCATATATGCTGTTCCTCCTTCGGTCTGGGTGTGATAATCTGTCTTGGGTCACTGTGAAACAGAAAAGAACAGATAAAGGTATCAGACAAGGGCAATCCACAACAAGTCCGATAAAGCCAGTCTAGGGTCTAAATGCCAGAATATCCGTCCTCATACACACTTGCGTCCAAATCTAACGTATGCCACCGGGTTTCAGAGAGTAGCCTACTGACCTTGCTACTTGCTCTCTCCTGATCATCTGGTGTGTGGTCATTTTATCTTGGGTTGATTAGCAATGTGCTACGCCTGGTGCTCCTCTACTGTGAGGAATATAGCCGACACATAGCGCCCTTCACATATGGTGCCCCTTAGTGGTTGGATCGTAGCACAGCGACGAGTGGCTTGGATGCCATCCATACATGCCACACATACATGTTTCATACTGCCATACAAGTATCTTTTAATGTAATCCTAAATTTCTCATGTTATCAGTAAAGCGCCTACAATGCTCGCAGCATTATTTTCTGGATATTACGTTAGATACTAACGTAATACATTAAGTACAAACGTGTATCTAGTGAGCTGTAAACCCATCATCTGTCTGGGTATCAGACTGCGTAACGCACCTGCAATACTTGTAATAAAAGTTCAGGATTAAGGAAGTGATATAAAAAGCATATGTAGGAAGTAATCGAGGAGCTTTGTTTAATTTTGTTAAGCTAGTGTGGCATTACTGGCGTATTAGCTGCTGAAGTTGCATTGGTTAGCTGGCGACTACACTGTCTCCTGTGATGCTCGCAGGGGTGAAGATGCCAACGACTACTCGCACATATGCTACACTTTGACATGTGGATATGGATGTTCATTTAGAATTAACAATTATTGTAATTACAATAGTTTTAATAAGGCTAGAACAAGAAATGCATTCTACATCTGATTTCTGGGTGTACCAGCTGCCTCTTTTGGTGGAACAGGCACGACCATGGCTATGCTAGTACTTTAAAGTACTACTTTATGATGCGAGGCGTAAATGTAGTAAAGGTTATACATGTTAAAACGGATTAGTGTAGGTGCAGACGCTATGATAAGCAGAGGTTTCAAAAGTACACAGTCATTGCTTGTGTAGAAGTACAGATACTTTTGTAAAAAAAAAGACTGGTAAAAGTTAAAATACTGATTCACCTTCTGTACTCAAGTAAAAGTAATAAAGTACAGGCTCTGAAATGTCCTGTAAGGAATAAAGTAGATATTGTGAACAACATTAAATTGTAATTACTGTTTCTGGGCAAAAGCTAACTGAACCTTGATAATATAATCTTAATATAATATATCTTGATATATCTTTTTACAATTGCAAGGACCCCAATCTCTTGGCAAGCAGTATGTGGGCTAAACTGGATTATTTTTCATTGCTTTGGCACAAAGTACATTCAATGTAGGCCATACAAATGTCAGGATTATTTTCTCATAGACATAGCCACCATCAAAACTATGTAGGCCAATTAGCATGCTTACATACTCTTTAAAACCTGTTCAACTTCAATTAAAACCCTAACATAACAGCATATACAAAGCTATTCCAATTGCATAATATCTAATAGAAATACTATATATTACAAATCTAAAATATGTTATACTATTTAGAACAATTAGACCAACCACAGCTGCTTCATTTTATATCATATTGTTGCCAGGGATGGATCAGGGCAGGCATGGCAAAAGATTATGTCTTAAGTGTATTTTCCGAAACATTTGCTGTAGACGAGAACCTGTGGCTAAATGTTGAATATTTGATACTAAATCTGTAGATTGTGTAGGCTATAGTCGCCCATATCTCCGCTTATTTTTCAAGTCTCATAGCCTATTCTGTCTATAATAGCCTATTCTGGTAACTCTGAATTAATTACAGTTACATACTGAAAGAGCCTTTCTTGTCTGTTTCCTCTTGTTACGTAAATTATGTAATATGCGCCAATAGGCCTACCAAGGATAGTATTTCTTCTCTTATTTTTGTTTGTAATCAGTATGATTATGATATTGGGAAGGTGCTCAATAATGCAAAATTAATCAACAATTCCTATTAATCATTTCCAAATGCATTATTTCCAAAATGCACAACACTAAAGTAACTAACTTATTTTGAAAATGTAATTAGTAGAAAGTACATATTTGTGTAAAATTTTAAGTAAATGTAAAGAGTTGTCAGAAAAAGACATACTTGAGTAAAGTACAGATACCTGATAAAGCTACTTGAGTACATTACTTAAGTATTTGTACTTAAGTACTTCCCAGCTCTGATGGTAAGTCATTTTTGAAGGCTTGTATGTACATCTAAGGCTCTAATAATTGTATTTATTTGAAATTGCTCTCTAATCTAGCTGGCCTCTAAAGTCTTAGATAGTATGTGAACTATGGTGATTTGCAAACCTTGCAGGACATTAGCCTATGCATATTGTTCATAAATTATTTTAACTTTTTATGAAATTGTGATATATTGACATTGCTCTTGACCAGGTTTTGACTAAGGACCTTGGTGGGAATTCCAAGTGTTCCGAGTTTACATCTGATATCTGCCGCAGAGTTCAAGACATGGACTAAGACTGATCAGATGGAACTGATGTAAAGGTTCCATTATTTACTGCATGCCTGCTGTACCACTGCTGCGCCTTAGCTCTACATGTACAAGAGGAATTGTTGTGGGGAATAACATTTTACTTGTTTTCAGCCGTCCCAAAGTCAGTTAACTCGTATGTTGAAAGAGTGTTGCAGTGTAATATACTGATTTTGTTTCTATTATGTTTAAAGAAAACATTTTCTGCAGTGCTTATAAAATATAGGGGATATCTATAATGATAACCACTGTATTTGAGTTAATTAAAGATAATGTTCTGGGTGAAAGTTGGATTACAATTTGTGGATTAAGACTATCCGCAAGGTTTGTAACAAGCAGAATGTCACAGTAAATATACGCACAATATACACATGGGGTATATCTTGCTAAATGGCACCCATTCCATTACAATTCCACTTTGCATGTTGTCTTACAGTTGAGGTACTTGCTATTTTTTTTTAATGGTGAATCAGTGTAACCGCTTATTGGTCACTTATTTATTATTTCTACTGCGGATTTTAATGGTGGCTTTTGGGTTTCAAAGTAATATAAAAGCATATGTTATCAGTAAACCTGTGTGATGTCAGTGATTTACTTTCGATGTTGATTTAAATAAAACATTTTTCAACATTAAATAACTATACTATGTAAATAACTGCAAGCAGAGCAGTCTTCTACATGGCTCTGACTACAAATGTTATTCAGTATGAGGGTTTAATCTGTCCAACCTGGCAACCCGTCAGGAAGCCGGCGGTCCGCCTCCCTCCATCTGACGTCTTCGGATTACGCCCCTTGTTTCCTCCTAGCTGTACAGTTACAGTATCCACTATCCAGTGTCTTTGGTATCTGGGGAGGTTGGCAATTCTTTTACATTTCCAACAGCCAAAGAGCGGGGTGGAGATGGCGAAAACCTATGACTATCTTTTTAAATTGCTCTTAATCGGTGACAGTGGCGTCGGAAAGACTTGTTTACTGTTTAGATTCAGCGAAGATGCGTTCAACACAACGTTCATATCAACAATAGGTGAGTTTTGGGCAGGATGTAGAAAAAATCTGTGGATTCTTGCTTGAAATGCCCCAATATTAAGTGTTATGAATATAGACCGATGGTCAGTCAGTTGCCGGTACATGGATTCATTGTATTTTACTTGGAAAAAATGAAACGGGAACAGACCCGTAGATTATAATATAAATGTTGCGACTACCAGTACGGTACCGTACAGATGTGGTTGTACCATTGTACAGTATGGTAGGGTGTATTCTGTTCAGCCCATGTTTTCCAGATGTTGCAGCACACCCATCGAATACAGTGGCGCTTTAATAGAAGAGAATTGTCTTATTTACCTTTAAAGACGCCAGAAAATACTGTACGGTACCGGTACTGAAGTTACAAAACTAAATTTACCCTTTGTCACTGCACCTAGCTAACAACTAGCAATTACCTCTGGAATGCCCATCATTACATTATTTTAATACAATTTTAACGCAAATAAGATAGAAGATATCTCTAAGATTATATATTATTAATTAGGACTAGGCCTACTCAACTCTTAAGTAATTTGTTAAAAATACATGTTGAAAAAGCATTTAGCTATTAAACAATACACTATTTACCAAAATTATTCTTATTAAGCACACAATCTAGTAGCCTCACAATTCTTTAAACGTGCTTTACAAACAGATCAAATTATCCAAAAATCTGACTTGAATCAAATTGTTCATCTTGCGAAGTAATTTTTAGTTTTATACGTTTTATAATTAAATTATATAATTATGGTTAAGGGATTAACTTTCACCAACAGTGTTTTGTGTTTGAAATGAGAACAGGATGTCAAGCCATAATTTCCACCGTTACAGACTTTTATAAAGAACTTCCTCTAAAGATCTTTCACTTTCTATACTGTTGTCACGAGAGGCCAAAATAATCTATTATAACAAAAGTACCCCCTAGATATTCTCTAGGGCTTAGGCCTTCTAACTAATGGCAACTGTTAAAAGCAGTAGTCTGCCTTGAAACATTTCTATAGAGAATATAATCACTTTATGAATTATAAGCTTAGCCATCACAAGTATCAGAATTTTTGAGTGACCATAGATATGTACAATGTACAACATGAGGAATATACAGTCAGAAATGATCGTACTATTACAGAACAAGTACAAAATAACACTGCCAATGCTGCCATAATGTCAAACATTTGATACAGTGACATAAAGAATTCACGCCATTCCCTAAATCGCATTCAGCACTATTGCTTTTATAAACTGCAGGGATATTATGTTGAAAAACAAAATGTTTTTGGAGAGATGAAAAATAATGATTTATGTATAGATATTGAATAAACCTGCTTTAGCTTTTAATTAGAATGCTAAATAATAGTTAACGCTTGTCTTGAACAAACCACATGAGCAGATCTGAATAAATGCTTCATACTGTGTAGTCCATCTTGGGAACATTTGTAGAGAAGAGGAATTCCTTCTGCTCTGGAGTACATATTACTGGTCAAAGGTCGTCGTGTTCATCGTGACATCTATAATCATGAAGTTCAATAGCATGGGCTATTGTTTGCTACACACGTTTCACAGTGTGCCCATTCTCAGACACACACGCAGGCACAGTGTCTTTCCTGTGATTCAGAGTGCGCAGGCAGGGTTAGTGCGTTTCTGTGTCTTGTGTCGTGTGTCATCGCTTTACAGTCATTCTGATGACAACAGGAAGTGTGAGCTGTTGTGTTCTTTCACAGTGTTCAGCGAGCAGCGGGATGCCATGCTACTTACCTCTACAGGCCAACTACGAGCACGCACACACACACACAGCAGACACATATGGGCTCCTGTCTGCTGCTCTTGTCTGGTTGTTAGGGTGCATCTCATGCTGTGTGTTGTCAGGCTGCTACCACTCTTAAGTGAGGAAATACATCCACTTGAGGTTTTTCTTTTTGTGTTGTGGTCGCATGGAGCTCAATGGTCAAAGCATGGCAGTAACAATAACACAGGCAGGGTTAGGTGTTCCATTCCCTTTGTAGCAAGGCACTATCCAGGCCTGTGCAGAGTGAGGGGTCAGCCCTCACAGCTCTGCTCTGGTCACACAGTGAGGCTGAATGTGGCTGACTTTAAAATGAGCTCCCACAATCCTCCACTGATCTGGTCTGACAGAGGCCGCACTGTCCCAAGTGCCCGTGCAGTCTTGTGAGAGTCAGCTGACAAGCTGTTTATAAGCGTGTGTGTGTCATTCCCACTGTATCTGCAGTATTGTATTTGTGTGTAACCAGGGCCTGTGTGCCTATAATCTACTCCTGAATAAATATCCATAGTGTCAGGGTCCTGCCTTACCGTATTCATCTGGGCTTGAGTGGCTTCTCTGTCTTCCTGCCTGCCTGTCTGTCTGCCTGCCTGCCTGCCTGTCTGCCTGCCTGCCTCTCTTTTTCCTGGTCGTTTTTGCTCTGTGTGTGTGCGCGCTCACGTGTTTCTGTCCTCCTGGACGTCTATCTGTCTGCCTTGCTGTCTCTCCGTCTGTCAGAGGATGGAGGAGAGAAGGTTGGTGACCTCGGGGGCCACTGCTGCGCTGCGTGTTTCCGTAGCGACCAGGTTTGACTTCCTGTGCAGGGGAAGAGCGGAAGAGAGGAGCAGAGAGGAGCGTGTGGCTGCTTGTGGCCTTGTTCCAATGATGTGCTCTTATGTAATCATTTAGACGAGTGAGAATAGAAGGCAAGCGCTTGATTTATGTCCCAGCACTTCAGCTGAGTTTGTTTGGCTAAAGAGGAAGTAGAACACTGCTGAGAATGCATGTTGGGATCAAACCAATGGTAATAACGCAATGGGCAACTATGGGATACGGTTTGATCAATAATAGAGCTGAAAAAGCTGTCTTTGAATCATTAGTAGTACACCTAGCATTCAAGTTACCGGTGACTCCACAACAGGGCTACTGTAGGTACCATGCTACAAAAGGCATGTCAGCAATGGAGAATGAGGTGGTTGAGGAGCTTTGAATTGCATCTCATTTGTCTATCTGGCCTCCTCTGTATTTTCAGTAACAAGCACGGTTGTCGAGGTTAACGTGCCGCAGCTCTCAATGAGCTCAGAGTTAAACAGGAAATGACAGAGGAAACTGCACTAAGAACCATCGTCCATTTTTCTACATGCCATTAAGATGAGTGTCATGAACACATAAAATATAGTGTTTTAAATCATATCCTACTTTTTTTAACAAAGCATAGCGAAACCCTGGATAAAAATTGTTAACCTAATTATCTGGCTTTAGCATGCTGCTTTAGAAAATGAAGATAAAGAAACTACACAGAGAATTACAGGAATTATTCCACATTCTCTAGTACTGATTGTGTAGGTAGGCTCTAGCCCCCCACATGTGATATGCCACAAGGACAGGACAAACACACATAACTGGCTTTTATTGAAGATATTCATTGATCATTTTGACCACCAAATATGGTTTGAGATAGTTGGTCAGACAGGAATTAATGTTGTTGTGGTGTTTTCTTGAAGCTGTGATGTCAACTTTTCCTTTCAGTGTGCTGCCTTGGTCTCTGTATGTAGTCAGTCAGCATCAAAGCTCAGCATGGTGCCCCATTAAGGTTTAATGGCAACACCGCAGGTTAATTAATGTGCAACAACAGCCGAAACTCAAGTGTGCACAGCTCATGACAACATTTTCCATGGCTCATTGAAGGTAAAAAATATAACTCTTCATTATCAGAGGAAAAAATTGTCTTAATTGTATTTATTTATTTATTTATTTGCCTCTGTTTGGGATTTACATCATGCTTAGCTATAGAGGCTCAATGCTAGGGCTAATGGGAGCTAGCCCTGGCCTATCTCGTTACCCCAGATGAGGTCACCACCCTATATTGGCGCTTTCTTTGGAATGGTCCTGTATTAGGGTTGCAGAGGAATATTACTGTTACCTGCCTGTTATTCTTTATTTACTCGACACCTTTCTGAGTTTTCATAGCTATTCTTAGCGGGAGGTTTCAAATAGCAAAAATACAAGGGGTTGTGAGGTAAATATGAATCAATATTAAATATATTTTTGTTGTTCATTCATAAATATTTCCTTGGTAATGCTAATGCTAAAATTGATTTGTAATTTCTTACCTCCAAAATGACTCATCAAATCACACAACCTTTTTCTGAGCTGTTTCACCAAAGCAGCGTTTCAAGCTCCTGGAGCAGGAAGCGATGCTTGCTTCATGACTAGTACATTATGGTTACCACCGCTGGTAATGCAGCCAAAAATACCTATGTTGCCCAATATAAGCCCACTTCACTTTAATGGCCATTACAAAACACACCTTTCTGGAACTTTATAGTGGGGGTTTGTTTTTAGTCACTAGGAAAACTTGTTGTTTTGAATCATTGTCACTGTGCTCTGATTGGCTTGTCACTGGCTTTGGGTGTTCCCAATCTGGCATCCACAGAAGATGGCTGCAAACATGCCAACCTCCACCCTTTATCTCTGCACAGTAGCAACAATCAAGCACAATCTATCAAGCAGACAAGACAAGACCCTCGCTGCATTGATCATTGGCTTGGTGGATTCCAGTCTATCTTTCTCACTCTCACTCTTTTTCTCTCACTAATTCTTATTAATCCTCAAGTGTAGTATAGACCAAATAGGATGTATTCATGTTTCAGATGCAGCTGCAGCTGAAACATAACTTGCATAACTGATTTGCTAAATGCATAAAATATGCTAGGCAAAATGTGTTTAACAAGAAAGACGTGTTTTTCAGCAGTGATGGGTAATTATAAACTACTTCTTCCAGGGTAGTTTCTGTAACAGTTAACTTTACAAATTAGAAACAAAATAGAAAATGAGAGAAATCAATAGTGTATGCTAGTGTAAAATATGAATAATCCAGAGTGTGTGTCTAGTACACACTGTCTCCGTGTGTGTTTGGTCATGTTATGGTCAGGTGCCTTTCCTCACAGTGTAACTGATATGCATGTGTGTTGTTATACGACCCATCAGCTGCCTGATTCAAGCCAACCCTGACCTGACCCCAGTCCCTTGCTTGTACCATGGTTTCCTTCCATGCCAAATTATAATAAATTCCTCAAAACCCACCTCTTCAAGGTTGCCTATGACATTTGACCCTTTGTTCTACTCTCATCTGACTGTTTTATTTTATTTATTTTATTTTGTATATATTTCTCTGATAAAATGTCTATTACTATAATATGTATATTTTAGCTGACTGTTTTATACCTGTGTATTTGAAATGTACGATGTCCTTGGGTATTAAGAAAGGCGTCGCAAATAAAATGTATTATTTATTATTATTATTATTATTATTATTATTATTATTATTATTATTATACGTTGGTTTCTGAGCAGCAGTGATACTGGCTGTTGTCTCTTTTTCAGGAATTGACTTCAAGATCAGGACTATAGAGTTGGACGGGAAGAAGATTAAGCTTCAGATCTGGTAAGGGTTTGTGAAGTACTTGGCTTTTTAACTATGATCTAAGGATCGTCAGATGCAAGTTACTATCTAATAGTCTACCAATTTTAACTACCAAAGTTACATGTTTAATCATGTTACTGCTCTCTCTGATATCTCTCAGCCATGCTATTCTCATTATCCATGCTGCCCAGTATGTTTGTTGTAAATAGTCAGTAGTTGCTTAGTAGATTATTTAGTATGCCAGTGTTTTACATGGATATTTCAAGTGAATTATTATTTCTTATTCTCTTGTGTTGCTTTCTGAGCAATTCCAATTTTAGTTTGGGGTGTAATATAATTTTATCTTCACTTTTAAAGTAAGGCTATCTTCGAAGAGACTTTATTCATAAAAAATAACAACTCCATTTGGCTCTTGCCAAATGACATAACACAATAGTTATTCTACCCACGCCCAGCTCATGAAAAGTATCTGTATTTAATTTATCATGTTCCAAACACCTGTTTTAGCTCAACCAAAGGAAATATAAAAACATTCGAAATGGCTTGTCAAAACTAGATGCAAAAATGGTCTCGTTGTGACATTGTGTGATTTAAGCGTTTAGTTGAGACATAAACAAGAAGGTCCCAGGATAAACCAGACTCATGTTTGTCTTCTGCTCTCCCAGGGACACAGCAGGCCAGGAGAGGTTTAGGACCATCACAACAGCATATTACAGAGGAGCCATGGTAAGACAGATTTCTACATTATACTACACAACTATACTACTACTGTACCGTATAGTACTACTAGTGCCAACATCTTCCAGTCAGAAGGGAAATGCCTCTGTGAGCAGTGTGTTGTTGTGTAACTAGTGCAATACTGTCATTCCTACCCGGGTCTTTGTGTGATGTTTCCATGGCTCTCAGTGGTCCCACCCTGATTCTGCTTAGCCAGTTGACCCTTGTGTGCCTCTCCTTCTGCAGATGTGTTGCTTCACTACGCCTATTTAGTTCAAATGTTATTCATGGGTTTTATCTGCGAACAAACCAACTCATTTTGGTTTGGTTTGCCAAAAGACTTATTCTCTTTTGTCACAATTCAGAAATGATTAGAAATTTGATTAAAATGATCTGATTGCACTTCCTTTTCTCCAACTGGACTACTGCTAGTCTTAATGTAGTTCATTTTTGTACTTGGGATTAAAGTTTATTTTAGTTCCATGTAGTTAAATACAGATTGTTAAGTTTGTTAAGTACGATAACTATATGTCTGGGCAGTCAGCGTTATGGATAAATGCCTTACTCTCCAGAGGTCACTAGTTGAATGCCACTAGGCTGGGCACTTCCTGCTAATGTCACGCTACATGTCACTTCCTCTGGAATCACTTCCTGACTTTTTTTTTTCCCAGGGCATCATGCTTGTGTATGACATCACTAGCGAGAAGTCCTTCGACAATATCAAGAATTGGATTCGCAACATTGAAGAGGCACTTCCACCTTACATTACACACATTACACAAGACAGAACTTGACAAGACCAAATTTTATTTTTGTATTTAGAAAGAGAATATATTGTGGTTAGCTGCTCTGCCCAATGATCTACACAGGCAATGAAAGCCTATCTCTTGCAGTGTTAGTGTCTGGCTGTACTTTTTGATCAGCAAAGAATTAAACATCTTGCTGTTCCATTCTTCCACATGTACAACACTGTTTATTGTCACTATAATATTTGCATGGTGCTACTGCATGGCCTGTGTCTTTGGAACATGCAGTAGCGTCTCCTGCTCCAGTCAACGATTCTTTGTTAGAATGATGCCATCTTGTGGCAAAGGATTGTGTTGCATGCCTGTAAAAACATTAGATTTTAACTAACTTGGATGTATTAATATATGCATTTAACTATTTAAAATCATGCTTTTCTAATATGTAACGATAGTAAGACAATGCCCATATGACTAACTTCACAAAGAACCAATAGTGAGGTGGTCACATCCACATAGATACGTATAATAAACCACCTTGTAGATACAAACAAATAAAAAAAACACAGAAAGAGCATCATTGACATTAACACTCCTCTTCTGTGTTTTTCCCAGCATGCATCATCAGACGTGGAGAGAATGATCCTTGGTAACAAGTGTGACATGAACGACAAGCGGCAGGTGTCCAAGGAGCGAGGAGAGAAGGTCTGTGGGGGGTTTGACTTTGCAGTCTATTTCTGTTTGCCTGCTACGACACTCATGTGTTGTGCTGTACAGTGGACTTGACAAGATGTGTTCACATTAACACATTCACAGACTCAATTGAGCCTGTTTGTGTTTTCATTTGATTCTCTTCTATTTTACTACTTTGAGTTAATCATTGTACTTTCTTACTTCTCTTACTCATGTATTGTTTTTGGTAGTATATGGTATCTGCCATATTGTTTTGTTTTGTGTAATACATGAATATAAATAGTTAATAGTTAAAAAATCAAAGTTGACATAGTAAATTGGGCGCACGCTTGGATACCTTGGCGTTGGTGCAATTTTTAGAGCATTTGACTCCTAGGGCCATATTTTAACATGTGTCAAATCCACAATTGCTATTTTAACGGCAGATAAATGGTCAGTGCGCAGGGCACATGGTTCATAAGGGTTGGACTTATGCTCTTCATTATTCGTGGGTGTGTCGTGGGCTTAACATACGGTAAACCAAGTGTCCATTCCTTTTTCTAAATCCAGGTGCATTTATTGGGCGATTTCTATTATACTGGCAGGTTTGTGAAAGCGCTGGAGCAGACCATCTAGGCAATAGCAAGCTCCCTACGATATGTTGATGTAGGCTATTCACTAATAATATTTCACATTGTACTCTTTTAATATTTAATTCTTTGCATGTTTGTGCGCTCCTGCACTTCCCTGTGTGTGGAACCAGCAGACCAGGGTGTACGTGCTGTGTGCACCCGGCACAGGCGATACTATCTTGATGATGCTCGCGCTCTGACTTTAGACCAGGTTTTCACTCAATCACTTTCCGCTGCCTCAAGATAGCAATGGCCTAGACAACACCTCATGTTCAGACCAACACACCCAAAGGCACTCCAATAGGCGTATGTGCATTTGCTATTTAAACAGGCTGGGTGCTGGGCGGGAAAATGACAACTGCGTCGGTCTGAAACTAGCGAAGTAATTTGCGTTTGCTCATTGCGGCAGTTCTAAGGTAGAGCCCCTAATGACACCATTTGTTGGATTGATGGACAATGTGTTGTCATCTGGTGAACACTGTAGATGTCATGGGAAAGTGAAGGGCAAATTCTGTTGTGTACCACACTTGTCTGTCATACACAACCTTGTGTACAGTAAATGTCAGTTTACTGTCAACTTGTTAACTAAAATGTAAAACTAATGTTGGCAGAGTCAATGCACAATTATGTGCAGTATGCAATACTATTACGATAATATGAATATGGTAAATCGATCGATTTTAAAGGCAGATCATTAAAAATACTTTTTACAGTATATGTATCCCAGAATTAAACAGTGGTGTGCTGTAAGGCCTTTCAGCCTCTTCAGAGAAAGTAAAGAATAACAGTTAGGTAACAAGAAGGGGGTTGTGGCCTGATTGGAATGTGTGTATATATATATTATTCATTGGATTATAATCAAAACATTTCTCTTCATACAGTTGGCAATAGATTACGGGATAAAATTTTTGGAAACAAGTGCAAAGTCAAGCATAAATGTGGAAGAGGTGAGTTATGTTCCAAGCTATTTATTACTGCTTTTGCATTTATCAGCGTTTCTTTCGTGGCATTTATTAATATGTGCTTCTAATTTATCAGGCATTTTTCACACTTGGAAGAGACATTATGACTAGACTCAACAGAAAAATGGTGAGTTTCATTGGGTACAGCTATTGTAAATCCAATTACTGCTCTGTATTATCTGATATTGTGTCATAGCAGCTCCTAAATTTAACAATAATACCAGAACAGGATTGCTAACATGTTAGCAACAACTTGCTAAACGTATGAAACTGTGTTACAGTGCAGAAAAAACAAGCAATAGCTAAGTTAAAGGACCTGGCTAATTAGTAATAATACTTTTACTGTACTTTCTTAACCTGTTTCTGTCCACCTCTGCCAGAAGCATTAGACAAGTTTTCAGTTCCGATGGTTGTTCTTGTTTGCTCCAGAATGACAACAACCCCCCAGGAGGTGCTGGGCAGGTCAAAATCACAGAAAACCGCACCAAGAAGAGCAGCTTCTTCAGATGTTCTCTGCTGTAGGTGGTGCCTCCTCAAAGACTCCTCCTTCTCTCCTGAGTGCGCTACCTCCCCGCTGCCAGTATAGGGACCGCTTGGAGCCGGATGTTCCATCGGAGGGACAGCGTTACAACTGCTCTTCAAATAATACACAGCAAGAGAGTGAACTGGAAATAGGAAGAACAGAATCATCCCGACATATTATTTTCTCTCTTCTTCTGTAAGAGAGTCATGTCTGTATTTCCCCGACCTGACATCATGATGGATTGATCATGGATTGTGCATTTGTGTGCTTTTACATTCTGCTACAACTGCTTCTTTGAACTCACGCCTTGCACACGCTTCTTCTTCTTGCATCTCTGGCATTGTCATTTCATCAAAAGAGAGACAGGATGAAGGAGGTCTAACAAACTTGACAACATCTTAACTCTGCATTTTGAAGACATAATGCAGCATGTTGTGGTGAAGACCCCACAACATGGACACCCTGTGGAATGAGCCATCTGAATTAAATGGCGACAATGGTTGATTTTATTTTCTGCCAAAGTTTAAGATAAATTTATCTGGCAGCCGTTGTTCTTCATTTTCTATAAAAATTATTTAAATGTACTAGTAGCACTGAAGAGTCACCAGTGAGAATAAATTGAAAGTGTGGTTTCAAAATAAGTTAATTTATTTTAAAAATTAAAGTACTAGAATCAAAACTTTAATATGGGGATAATTGATGGCTAGTCTCATTTTATTTTTGAGGATGGAATGATTTTAGAAAAATTATATGTTTTTTCTAGGGAAAAGGGAACATGAAAATAATCTTTTGATATTCTGCACCTGTCTGTCTTCACCCATGGGTTTCTAAAGGAATTGTTTTGGTTGAGAACTATTTCCACTCACGTCATTTGAATAGCATTTTTACTGCAATGCCGACTGCCGCTGTGGGCCAAATACTGTTTCCATAGTTCAGCATACAATGCACATTTTAACTGCTAAAAAATGTGTAAGTTGTAAGGCTGCTACTAGACAGCAGTTAGTGGAGCTCTCATTCACTGTAGAAACCATGTTATCTTAATTATGTGAAATAAGACATGTCTTCCTTACAACCACTTACCTGCCTTTGGGAGACAAGTGGTGTTAATGAGACCTTTTACCTACTGAAAGCAAAAAAGCCCATGTTGCATTCCATTCACTTAATATGGCCATCAGTTCCTGATGCTGAACACCCTGAAGCAACAAGCCTTTGGTAGCAGATGCAGGTAAAGCAGCATGTGTCTGCCAAATCATTCCAACATAACGGCAAAATGAATGAAGAAAATACATACTCGAAATACACATTTAAGGATCTTGGACAAGGTGCACTACATATGAAGTATATATTGTGGTGTGTGGGTTAGGGTAGAAGGTGCAAAAGAGATTTTTCCCCTTCATAAATAAGTTCCTCAAAATGACTACTTAATTGAAATAAGTATCTCCAATCTTTTCCTGAGATATGATTTAATCTAATTAGTTAAATATTAGAAAAACCAAACACAAATAATGTATTTTATTATGTGTTTCATTATTCTGTTCTTGATCCAGCTTTGACATTTTTTTGCGTTGTACATTGGTTACAACACAACAGATATGATGACGAAGGCTTTTATAAAGAGTGTAATACGGCAACCAATTGTTTTTTTCTGTATGGTTAGTGACAGTATTTGTATATTTTTGTATTTTATCTTAGAAAATATTAGATATTACTCTTACATTTTTGTAAAACCATAGGAAAAATTACACTGAATGCATGCACTATAATATCAAACAACTGTTGATTCTTTTTTTTTTTTGCAGTTTATAAAAGGATATTTTCTCCACTATTTTCTTTTATTTTTTATTTTTTTAGCATTACTTGCCAGCTGTCATCTGTTTATGTCTGTCTGATGGTGTACTTTTGTGTTCATGCTGTAAGTCTCTGTGTGCTCACTGATAAAGGGCTTTTTAACATACAGTACCTATTACATGCAAGTATATTTTTGTTATATTTGGTATTTGGTATATTTTTCTGTATTGTCCTTTAGTTACTGACATTGTAATGATGTAGTTGTGAGATATTCAGAACACTCCTCACTCTACTTATGAAACCAGATATACAGTATATGTACTAGTCTTTTAAAACTATCCAGGCGATGATTGCAGTTTTCATATTTACATGAATGTAAACAAAATAAGTGTTACTTTGAAAGTACAGCACTGTACATTAAAAAGATATTTAACATTGTAAGCAGTCACACAGCTGTTTCTACAGTATCTGGTACTGTACACCTACAGTAGAAGAAACATGTACTGTATACACATACAATCTGTTTTGTCAGATGTAACAGGCACAACAGCAAATCAAAATTGCTACATAGAAAAAAGTTTTAACACATTTCAAAATAATGTATTATTGCATTATCTGTTAACAATAATCTACAGTATATTTAAATAACATATAAATTGAGATGATTATTTTGTATGTTAAATGTCTGTCAGTTCAACTCATACAAGAAAATACATGTTTGCTTGAGTTACATTAAGTCAAAATGTTGGGTGAACCTGTTTAAAGAGGGACAATTGCTTATGTTTTATGTACCCTGTTGAGTTATAAAAATACTGCATACTATATTTTTTGACATTGTAACTATGAAAGCATTACATGGCTTGAGCCTCAGATCCGTAACCTATCTTTCATTTTCTTCATGTTGATAGCCTTCTCAGCTGATTGTATAATAAATTAAATTACTTTGATTTGTATACACTAAGACTGACTCAACACAGCTTGTCTCAGCTTTAAGGTAATATGTGCATTCACTGTGACTGGACAGTCTGCTATGTAGAAAATTCTGGTTAGAGAAATATATGAAGCAGCATGTCTACTTCAAGACATCTGACATTAGAAGAGACTTAAGAATCCATAACAATGTATCATTATTTATATTTATATTGCTAGATTATCATCAACATATGTTTTCCTCCACGAACATTTAACAATTTTCCTTATTTACATTTTTATTATTATTATGGTCCTATAAGATGACCCTAATTATGCACTTTTATGGCTTCTTCTTACATTATTACATGTGTTTACATATTGCTTATGTTACTTATGGGTTCATCTTGTGCTCATGTACAGGTAAAGTAACCAACATGTTTATATACTGTGTGTCTCTCGGATCCCTTAAATGAAGAAGAACAACAAACCATGTTGACACAGTAGGCTTGTCTGTGGGGTCCTCCCTTCAGAGGTTTATTCAGGCCTAGCAGTCTGGACCCCAGCCCTTAAGCCCCCAGCAGACACACCTGGAGAGGCCAGTATAAAGGCCCTGGACTGAGGAGCAGAGTCCCACAGCCAGCTTCAAGAGTCTCTCCACCACAGCAGCTCT
>JAODOY010031223.1:11536-22220 GCA_025399855.1 Forbesichthys papilliferus | reverse complement strand
GAGCGAGCGAGAGAGAGAGAGAGAGAGAGAGAGAGAGAGAGAGAGAGAGAGAGAGAGAGAGAGAGAGAGAGAGAGAGTTTATCCAGCCACTACCCAGACATAATACGTGCCTGTGTGCGTGTTGTTTCATCGTGTGGGTGCAAGAGTGTGTGTCCACAGTCTGTACGCATGGCTGTATTTGTGTGTTGTGTGCTCATGTTGCCTGTGTTGTGTGCTGTATTTGTGTGCGTGTTCGCTCTGCGCGTCATGCCTGCACATGTGCCTCCCAGTCCCAGGTTGTGTGGTCCATCGAGATCAGATGAAGGGAACGAGGCCTGTGACTGATCCACTCCTCCTGAACGAGGGAATTCATCCTCTCTCCCTCTCTCCCTCTCTCTCTCTCCCCCTCTCTCCATGTGACCCAGTTTTACACCTCCCTCTCCCAGAGTCCCATCTGAAGACGGTCTGCAGAGAGACAACCGTGGGGACAGGCACACACATTGCACCGCGCTGTTGAGGGTGAGAGCGTGTTAAAGCAATGGAGCCGTGCCTGTTGTTTTCATGCACATATTTAATGGATCCACACACATGTCATTTAATGGCTTATGTTTAGCGATCTGCACACGCGCACGCACACACACACACACACAAACACACACACACACACAAACAGTCACACACATTGTGGTTAGAGTTTGGGGAGAGAGAGAGAGAGAGAGAATGCTATAGTAGGACACAAGACAGAAAACCCAGTGTGGGGTGTGTGGGGGGGGTGGAGGTTTGAGATAAGGCTGTTCAGTGACAGACATCTCTCTTTGTTCCGCTGTCAGGCTGCGCTTCTGAGTGCACCACTCCATCTTTGTCTGGAGCCCTGTAGGGGGCAGTACAGGGCCGAGGCCCACTTTGTTTTTGAGTGCGTCCCTCCTTGCCTTCGTCTGGCGGCATCGGCCTCGTTCGGCGTACATGTTGTCGTAACTGTATGACTACAGGGCTCTGCTTTGGAGGGACGAGGCTCGAGCCTCGCTGAAGTCTTTCCACTTCGCAAATCAATGGGCTTCTGCAGAGACGCACCTGATTCATTAGAATCAGGTGCGTTGCAGCAGGGCGACAGGGCGGCAGCTAAAACACGCAGGGCGGTAGCTCTCCAGGACCAGGATTGGGCACCCCTGTTTTAGATGCACATTGTGTATGTCTACAATGTGATACTACTACATTAACCCCTTTTAATAGTTTAGTTTTGGGTTGTTATAGTACATTTTTTTATTTTAGATTGGGGAATAATAACTTATTTTATCATTACCGGTATATGTGTAAATTTAAGAAACCAGTAACATTCATATAAAAGGACACAGGCCTGTCTAGTATTCTGTTTAACATCTGCCACATTGCTGTCATTTGAATGCGTCTCTTATTTGGAATGACATCATTCAGAACCCTGAGATATATCGTACAGTATTACAAAACAAAGAGTGTGAGAAGATGAGGTCGCTCCCCCCCCCCCCATCAGGCCATTAGTATTCTGGACATGCTCCGTGCCGCCCGCCATACATTCCCCAGGCAACGAATCAGCCGGCGTTGATTAATTTCAGCCTATTAGCACCTCTCCCTCCCGTTCCCTCGGCCACGCCCAGGTTAAATCCCCGGCGATCACCCACATGTGCGCTGGAAGGGGGTGGGGGGTGGAGGGGGGGCAGGCCGTGGCTGGGTGAGCGATGGCACCAAGGGTTGCCAGGGAGCCGGTCGTTGTCAGGCCGATATTAATGAGAGCACTGCTCTGGTCGTGTGTGTGTGTGTGCGCGTCTTTGTCTAAGTGTCTGTGTCATGTTGTACACATTTTTGTAACTGTCTAATTTGCGTGTGTGTGTCTGTCTTTGTGTAAGTGCCTGTAATGTTGTATGGGTGTGTAACATTCAGTGCATTCTACCTATGGATATCCTATGATTGTGGTCTTTGATTACATGTGTATGTATTGTATTGATACAGTGCATGTGTGTGTGTGTGTGTGTATGTTTTGTATTGTATTGACGTTTGTGGCCATTCTGGATATTTATATTCCATCGGTGCCTTAACACACGCATGGTGCGTGCGTGCGTGTGTGCGTGTGTGTGTGTGTGTGTTCATTCGTGTTCGAAATACGGCTATGCCATGGCCAGAGGGACGAGGGTCTCTGTGTGTGTGTGTGTGTGTGTGTGTGTGTGTGTGTGTGTGTGTGGTGTTTGTGTGCAAGCTCTGCGGAGGCCTGTCCTAGTTTCCGTCTCCTCACCAGGGAGCCAGAGGATCCAAGAACTGATGCTCATCACCTGACAGCCGCCCCGACGCTCCCTAGACCGGCGCTGTGTGTGTGTGTGTGTGTGTGTGTGGCAGACTTAGATGGCATAGAGAATGTGTGAGTGTGTGTTTGTGTTTTAGTGTGTGTGTGTGTGTGTGTGTGTGTGGAGGGGGGAGACAGTGAAAGACAATAAATGTGTTTTATGGGGAATTTAATCTATTGCGTGCGTCCGTGCGTGTGCCAGCGCGTGTGTGTGTGTGTGTGTGTGCGTGCACACCCTAGGGCAGAGTGGAGAGAATTGTGTCATGTGTAGCTTTGAAACAACACCACTAAACGTGCTCTACTTAACCTCACTGTGGACCCAGGCGTCACGTGCTAATAAGCTCAGTGTTTCATTAATAAGTCTGGGCTGTGGCGCTTGGTAGTAGCCAATACACACAGGTTGTGAAAGCGTGTCGTTTCCTGCCAATCTCGTGGCACTTATGGGAAGGGGGGGTGGGGCTGGGGCACACATACAGTAGCTACTAATACTAATATTAGTCACACAAAGCATGGCCAGCATTTAAGAAAAATGTTAGGCGAAGCACAAAAATAATTTAACATATCAAATACATGAAACATGACATGTAAAAATGAAAGAAATGCAAGCATAAGATCCAGACATGACGCTTGGCATTCAGGCTAAACAGTTCAATCTTTGTTTCATCAGACCATAGAATTTTCTTTCTCATGGACAGTCCTGCAGGTGGCGTTTGGCAAACTCCAGGTGGGCTGTCATGAGCATTTTACCTAGGAGTGGCTTCCATCTGGCCACTCTACCATACAGGCCTGATTGGTGGATTAGTCTCTCCACGGAGCCATGCTGAAGCTCTGTCAAAGTGACCATAGGGTTCTTGGTCACCTCCCTGACTAAAACCCATCTCCCCCGATCGCTCAGTTTGGCTGGGCGGCCAGCTCTAAGAAGAGTCCTGGTGGTTCCAAACTTCTTCCATTTACGGATGATGGAGGCCACTGTGCTCACTGGGACCTTCAATGCTGCAGAAATCTTTCTGTAGCCTTCCATAGATTTCTGCTTCAATACACTCCTGTCAAGGTCTACAGATAATTATTTGGACATGGCTTGGTTTGTGCTCTGACATGAGCTGTCAACTGTGGTACCTTATATAGACAGGCGAGTGCCTATCCAAATCATGGCCAGTCAACTGAATTTGCTACAGGTGGACTCTAATCAAGTTGTAGAAACATCTCAAGGATGATCAGTGGAAACAGAATGTGCCTGAGATCCTTTTTGAGTCTCATGGCAAAGGTTGTGAATACTTTTATGTGATTATTATTCTATTTTTTTATTATATATTTGTAAAAATTAAACACAAACTGTTTTCACTTTGTTATTATGGGTTATTGTGTGTAGAATTTTGAGGACAAACATTATTTTAATTAATTTTGGAATAAGGTTGTAACATAACAGTAGATAGCTGACGTGCTTCTTAAGTGGCCATACTGTACTGTACATAATGTACTCCTACCCTGATTAAAAAGGGCTCCACAGTGATAACTAAGGTGCTGACCTTGTTTATATTGGGTTGCTAATGTGGTGTACTTTAGTTCCAATATTAAATACCCAAACGGTAAGAAGGTAGCGCACAAACTGAGATCTTCAGGAGCTTCCCTCACTGTATATCACACAATTACAAATATTGAAAGTTATATATACAGTACTGAAGTCATTTGCTATTTCACCTTGTCTGTAGTGATTATTCTGTGCTCTCATAAGAGTCCCCTTCTTTAGTTTAGCAGATAGAGAATCAATGTTGTGCGAGGGCAGAATTCTGATTGCCAGTGTGTTTTAATAAAGGATGTACTGTACATCGACCAGTCACTTGTCAATCCCTGCATATATCTGACATGACCTTATCCTTCACTGAAGAAGGCCATAGGCTGAAACGTTAGTTTATTTCACATTGACTGAATTTATCTTATTTATCTATCTATTTTTCTGTGTCCGCTACCGTACCTTCTTGCCTTTTGGGTGGGAACAAGATGTAATTTTGGTTTTGCACCACAAATTGGCAGTATTGGCAAAGCACACCTTTTTAAATATCCCAGTACTGTACCTACAGTACTGGGCTAGTAGTACCTATTAAATACACAAAAGATAAAGAATGTAGTTTGAATATTGTTTTTGAGCCTGTGGTTTTGCTGGTGGTGTTTTAAGTGCTCACATTCTTACTTTCACTTTATTCTTTATTCTTGTACTTTATTGACAAATACATTTAAACTCAATTGTGGGAAAAAAAAACGTATATCTCACTTTCCAAACGGTCTATTTTCAGGAGGTTAAGGGTCACATTTGGCAATTCACTGAATACCCATAATAGTCCCACATTTCCGGTCTCCTGTGACCAGCACACGTCCTTCCTGATGAGAGGTTGATGGCATATTCATAGCCACACCTGCCTGAAGGCACATCCACGCTCACACACACACGCTCACACGCACAGGTACTTGGCAGGTACTTTATAAAAAAAAACATTAATGAATATCTCATAGGCTGCTAATCCTGCACAATCCTTTAGAATCCTGTTCAGCATTAAAATTTCACACACCCCATGGGGTGGAGAGAGAGAGGGAGAGAGAGATAGATAGATAGATAGATAGATAGATAGATAGATAGATAGATAACAAGAACAATAGGAAATGGTGGCAAATGATAGATGTTTGGTCATGATGTGTATGTATTTGCGAGAGTGTTGTCTATGGTTGTAGTCAAGTGGGTTATGGTCAACATGCAAAAAATGCATGAATTTAATGCGGCTGAATAATATAATAAGCCAAATGAGAAGCAGATGGCGTATTATGCGTTTCTCTAAACCAGAGCTAGTACTGGTACAATGCTGTATCGGACCAATGATGGGCAAATTATACTGTAACGAGCTCTGGGGTTGGAAAGCACTGCTGAAACTCGCTAATGCAAAGCCGACCCACACAGTGAGAGCCATTGACCAATGGTAGTAGAGTGTGATGCTTGCCTTCCAGGCGGTCTGTAAATTGACCCTCTATCTGTACATTTCTCTCATGTAATATTGCTGATGGTGTGAGATTACAGTAGGAGGTCCACAAGTTGAATCCCTCCTCAGTGTTCTAGACCCGCTGACCTGTGTGAGGGACTGCTGGTCTCTCTAGATTCCTACCTCCCACTTTGAAGTGTGTGTGCGTGTGTGTGTGTGTGTGTGTGAGGTCTGCCAGATGAAGACAAATGCGTATAGGGTCATCACCTTTATCAGCATTGCCAACTCAGCAAACTATGGACACGCACTCATTTGCATTCACTTAGCCACGACCCCACTCATACATATACAGTTCTCTCTCTCTCTCTCTCTCTCTCTCTCTCTCCATTACACCCTCCCTCAAAGACACTGTAAGTGAGTAGGGTTGACCCTTTGACCCTTTGCTTGCTTGCTCTCTTGTCTCCCAGTAGTAGCAGGGACCTCACCCAGTTCATTAATACAAACCTCCTGCTGGTAAATCATCTTGGCAACCACCCACAGACCAGAGCCATGTAGAGAGAGAGTCGCGTCATCTCCGTTCACTCCAATGGACCCTTTTTTTTCTCACAGCAACGGATCCTCAAAAGTTAACCTAAATACTAAAAGTACCCTAAAAAATTATATTTTAAATGTAAATTGGTACATTTATTCACTACTAATTACCAAAGAAGTAAGTTGTAAGTGAGCGTGTGGGTTTGTTTTCCTTCAAATTGCCCACCAAGCACTTCCTGGAACGATTTTGCCATAGGTTTTGCCTGTCCATGAACCATGTGACCGTTGAAAATGTTCAAACTTATGTTGTCATAACTATGTTATTTCCATGGCTCTGCCACAGACCACCTGTGACTCCAGTGGCAGCGCTCGTGGATTTTGCACGAATGCACACACACGCGCGCACACACACAGTGCTGTATAGTTCATCTTCACTATTAACCCTGCTCCCTGTTCCAACACACCTGATTCAAATGAATGGGTCGTCACCTACTGTAGCTCTGCAGAAGCCTGATAAAGGCCCATTAATTTGAATCAGGTGTGTTGGCGCAGGGAGACATCTAAAACGTGCAGGGCTGTGGGTCCCCAGGACCAGGGTTGAAGACCTCTGCTTTAGACAAAGGATAGCAGGTAGTCCAGCCTGTCCTTGCTGAAGGGCATAGGCAAGCAGATTTTGGTAGATTTAAATTTTTAGTAGAAGTTGTTTGTAGAACAAACCATTTTTAAAAACGTTGAATTACAAAGAGCTGTAAAAAAAAAAAAAAAACGCTAAAAAAGAAAACATGAATTAACTTCATCAATGCAATTCTTGCATTTAGTACCAGTCTGTTTAGTATTTAGCATTTAGTACCAACTGTGTCGATTAGTATGAATTGTAAAGTTGACTGACTAATAAGTATTTATATTTGAGCTGGGCAATTGGGCTGTTGCCGCTTATTACTATTATTAACCCGTAATTATTAAGCCGTAATGCTGATATTCAGTTTAAACAAAGTTCTATATCATGTCTCTGCACTAACGCACTCCCTCCCGTGTTATTGCTTAAATATATGGACAAAACCTTCATAATATTTCAAGCCTGTGGTATTTACATGCGTGTTGCTGACATAAAGTTAGCCATGTGTGCTCCTTCTGTGTTCTCGTCTGCCTGATCGCAGGCAGCACTCCACACACACACACATACACAGAGCAGACAGGTGAAAGTGTTCCTCAAAGTTGTAATGGGTGTTTTTCCTGACAACTGCATAATTGCAACCCACTGCGTTTGGACGAATGAAAACAAAAATGACACAAAAATGATACTCAGCCAAGCAGTGAAATTGGTTTAACCAATCATGATGAACAAGTGATGTCACATGACAGCAAACAAAGTTTACATGATTCTGACAATAATATCGTTTATGGCAATTATTTCTGGGACAATATCGCCCAATAAAAATAGTTATCGTGACAGGCCTACAGTACATAGAGGTATGTATTGTTATGTGGTGCAATTACACCTTAATCCAGTTGACGATCTAATGAGTGCCCTTTATTCCAGAACCTACAGATTGAATGAGATTGCGTGCATTTGCGTGCATGTGTGTCTTGCAGGGAAGAGGCTCCAGGAGTGGGTGTGTGTTGTTCTGTGCTTCTTTATGTTCGCGGTGAACTTCTCCTTCCTCCTCCTCCACTTTTCCACGGTCCACATCGGCAAGATCCTCCTCGGCGTTAGTGAGTCCACACTGCTTCTTCTGAGTGTCTTTTAAACGCACCAAAAAAAGTTTGTGCAGTTTGCGCAAATTGGCTGCTGCCGCTGAGGCACTACGAGGATATTAGTTGAGAAGACGTTGGCTAGATACGGTATATACTGCAGTGTGTCGTAGCACACTGCAATAGATTGTCAGGCTAATTAAGCCCCATATCGATTAATAATCACATTTTGCAGAGAAATATTTGGAATCACATCTCATTTGCTTTTTGTCAGATCCAAATGTTATTCAGAACTGCATGGACACTATTTGGAAAATACCTGAAAGCTTCTTATAGTGCCCATTTAACATTGAAATGTACATTTATGTAATATAAATGTAGCCATAGCTTTTTTTAAACCCTAATGCAGTCATTAATCTAGGATCATCTCGGCTAGCTAAACTGTCATTACCCACACACTTCAGATGTTTACTGTTTGTCTGTATTGATTGATATGGAGTCTCCTTCTCTGTCCAGTCCTAGGCATAGTGACAGCAGACTTTGCTTCAGGCATGGTACATTGGGGCGCAGATACGTGGGGCTCTGTGGATATCCCTATTGTTGGCAAGGTAAGCACACCCACATGGACCCAGATGGGACACTGGACTGTAATGTGTGTTTATATTACAGTATAGTTCAATATGTGACCGTAGTGATATTGCTAATGGCATTATAACAGTGCTGTGTGTGTCGTTTAAATGAATAGTCTACGTGATACCTTGATAAGTCAGAGTGGTCGAGCACAGCCGATCTACCCTCGGTCATCCAATAATGAATATGGCGAAGCTATACCAAAGGTACCACAGTGTTTCATGTTTACGGTGCTTTTCATGACGGGGTTTATTGTGGGTTGTTGGCTGGTGGGCAAAGCGTCAGCGGGACCAAAAGCACAGCGGTCGCCACAGATTTACATAGTGGGACGGGCGCTGTGGGGGCCCTCTAATAAAGGCCCTTTCTGCAAGAGAAGAATGGGCCATTGCAGAGAAAACGGAAACAACAATGGGCCGCGAAATAAAGCGCGTGTGTGTGTGTGTGTGCGTGTGCGAGTGCGACGTGCGTTTACTTAGATATGAAGAATAAAGGGCCCCTATGTTGCCTGTAAAGGTTGTTTTAAATATCAAAGGCGTCAGTGATGCAGGACACCTGGTGTATAGTGGTGGGCTCAGTTCTAAATAAGGACAGGACATCTGAAACCACTGTGGCTCTTTGTCACTTGTTTTGTTGTAGAAAGAAAAAAGGTGTGCGTGTGTGTGTCCGTGGTGTGTACTGCTTGTTGCCAACCACTAGGAGGCATTTGGTGAGATTGTTCTGTGGACAACACACTCTGCTGATGTCAGTTGCACTGTGTATAACCACCATCATTAACCTGGCATGTGGCCGTGTCACAAAAAGAGTTTTGCGTGATTTTTTTTTTTTCTTCTTCGTCTTATTATGTCAATGTTCTTATTCTTATATTATCAGGCTAACAAAGTAA
Organism: Forbesichthys papilliferus; assembly: GCA_025399855.1. Lineage (NCBI taxonomy): Eukaryota > Metazoa > Chordata > Actinopteri > Percopsiformes > Amblyopsidae > Forbesichthys > Forbesichthys papilliferus. The sequence continues at coordinate 13,228 of JAODOY010031223.1, read as the reverse complement.
TTGATAAATACAATTACATTTGAATCTACTGGAAAACGTTTAATTTAAAGGATACGTAGCTCCTGAGTAAGTTGAGTTTGAAAACCCTTTTCTTCAACTGTAGTAAACAATACTAGTATAACATATATTTGCAGATTTGCTCTTCATACAGTATTTCCACTTCTGCCAAGTGGCTAATATTTTGGAAAGCCAGCGAATATTTGTATATATGTCCAACTCACATTCATGTAAAATGATCGGATTCACAGGTTTCTGCACACGATTTCCCTAATACACTTATTGTGGAGGAGTAGTATTCAACACTGCCTCGGAGAAGGCCTCGCTCGTTTGAAGATAGTCAGTGATTTATTTTCGTCTGTAAATCTTGGTTAGTCTTTTTCCCAAACCTGCCTCCTGCTGTTACAAGTGCACCATCTCTTTGTTCCCAGCGTGTTTTAAACAGGCGTTCTCCGGCTAATGACGGTGATTAGGGAGAAAAGAACAGGAGCTAATTGAATGTGTCCGCCAGTCCACCTCAACGCGGCCAGAGGAGAGAACCTGGGGAGGGAGGTGGAATAAAGTAGCAGGCGACGGATGTGTCCGAGGTAACCTGCAGTAGATGTCGGCCGGAAAGCACCAACAGGGGATAAAGAAAAAGGGATGAATGGGATAAATGCGACGGCGTCGTCGACGGCAACAAAACAAGACTGGGAGAGGGCGGCAGGGCGTGTCCGTCCTGCCAGTGGGATGGCTGCGGGTTGCCGGGTACGATGGGAGCTGTGAGCGAGTGATTAGCTGGCGCCGTGCGAGGCGGGCCTTTTACCGGCGTGGGATTAGAAAGGTCCGCGCCGTTGAGCCGGGAAGCGGCGGTGTGCCACGCCCGCTCCCCGCACGACCTCCGCGGCTGAGCCAAAGCTTCTGTCTGGCCGGGGGGAGGGGGGTGGGAGCAGAGGTGGGCAGATAATTGTGAAAATAGCCACAGATAGCATCTCTGTTCCCAGCAGCGCCCAGCCATGGCCAGCCGAGATAGACGCGCGTCATTGGCTCGTGCCGCTAATGCGCCGATAATGAGTGTGCGTGCAAAGCAGATGCCCTGGTGTGTGTACACACACACACACACGGGCGTTATGACAATAAAGACACAAAACCCTTTATTTCTTTGCTTTTCAATGGGGGGGGGAAATAAATTATTTTTATTTTGCAGGTGTGTGTGTGTGTGTGTGTGTGTGTGTGTAAGACACACGCACACTATGCTGTGCTTCAGAGATTTTGTCTTTCATTTGAGATCCCAATGCACTCACAGGCAGGTGTCTGCCTTTGCCCATCACAGGTGTGTGTGTGTGTGTTCCCACGTGTGCCTAAACGTGTGTGTGTGTGTGTTGTGTAGGAGCTTTCTGGTAGGACTGCACAGTACCAAAGGGCTTTGTGTGTGTTGATTTCCAAAATCTACATGTTTGGTGTAATTATGATTAGGTTACCAGGTATATTATGTTCACACCAATGAGTCAAAAATATACAGAAGACGAATCTACAAAACGATCCTCTCCATTCAGTGACAGGGTGTTCCCTTAGAATCTCCGCAGTTGCTTGGACTGTGAGGAGATCCTGCATTAGCTTTAACTGTGAGAAGATCCTCCATTAGCTTGGACTGTGAGGAGATCCTGCATTAGCTTGGACTGTGAGGAGATCCTGCATTAGCTTGGACTGTGAGGA
>JAODOY010031223.1:0-11436 GCA_025399855.1 Forbesichthys papilliferus | reverse complement strand
CTGCATTAGCTTGGACTGTGAGGAGATCCTGCATTAGCTTGGACTGTGAGGAGATCCTGCATTAGCTTGGACTGTGAGGAGATGCTGCATTAGCTTGGACGTCACTGACTCTACCTCTTAATGTGTGCGTCTGTCTGTGTGTCATTTTATGACCATTCAACTCTTACACCGTTGTAGCTTACATAAGTTGTAGCTCTTTAATGTGTACATTCAATATGTACTGTCTGTCTGTCTGTCTGTCTGTCTGTCTGTCTGTCTGTCTGTCTCTCCTCCCCCACCACAGGCGTTTATCCGTCCTTTCCGGGAGCACCACATCGACCCCACTGCCATCACTCGTCACGACTTTATCGAGACCAACGGTGACAACTGTATGATCCCCATCTTACCACTCGCACACATGGCGTACAAGTTCCTGACATACACACCAGGTAGTGACGCGCGCATGCACACACGCAAAGTGCAAGTGTGCAGATAGACATCACGCAGACGTAATTTATTTCTTCGTGCTGAAAATCAAACGCAGAACCATATGATATTGTGTATGATATTGTTGATTCATTTTGAGGATACACGAAGTTATGATAGAAATATGTCTGTACTGGATGTTCCTTGTAGAGAATATTCACTGAATTAGCCGAAAATAGGCAAAATACTGTAGTTACCTTAATAATTTTAAACAATTTCTCAACATGTATACAAGTATATGCTTTTGGCATATATATACATATGCTACTGACACACTATTACTGTCGAGACAGATGAAATTAACAGAGATGTGATGGAGGCGATATTTTGTACACCTGCCACTTTGACCGTGACACTGCTGCCACAGAGGTAGACCACTGTGATATTTGGGGTGACATAGATGTGATGACATGGAGAGATAGAGATAAAATGGATTCTGACCCCTGGAGGGAGGGATAGAGAGAGAGAGAACCTGTCATGTTGAAGGGTCAACCAGGAAGTGATCCACATGTAGGCCTTGATGTGTGTGTTGGAAGGGGGTGGGGGGGGGGGGTCATTGAAACCTGTCTGAGCAGAGGAGGATGTGAGAGAGAGACGGGGGAGATGGTGGGGAAGGATGGCCTGTTTCTGACTCTGACTGTACACTTGGTGAGAGAGAAGGTCTGCTGTCAGGTGTCAAGGCAGCAGACATGACAGGTGTCCATGTCCACCGCCTCGACACCTGACGACAGACTGGCTCAGGGGAGCGCTGCTTGTGTGTGCGGAGGAGTCACGTTACAAGACATCTGTTTGTACCTCTTCTTAAACGGGTATAAATGCTCATGTTTTCTTTAGGCAGAGGGGACAACAACAAGGTTAGAACAACATTTGATTAAAATAAAACCAAAAAGCACTGGAAGGCAATGCATGATTAATGCATGTTACTATACATTAAAATATGATATATTTCTAGATTCAAATGATAAATTATTCAAATGTAATAACAAATGTCAAAACTATAGCAGTATTCCCCCTGTGTTTAATATTTTTATTAGCTATTTCTTCTCACATGACATGCCAGATATTTGCTAGTTAGGGGGACATATTATGAAAAACTATTTTCAGTGCTACATTTGTGTATGGATGCCTACCAACCCAGAAACTACCTTTTTTTAGAAAGCACGCGTTTCATTAAACGTTAGTGCTTGACTTTCACCGGTGTAAGAGAAATAGCTTAATCCCATTTACAATTGCATAACTACTAATAATCTTCAGGATTTTGAAACTGTACATAAACACAAAGGGCCCTATTTAAACGACCTTAGCGCACGGCCTAAAGCTCGGTCTAAAGCGGTAAATTACTTTGTTGGTCTGGAACTAGCAAAGTTCCCGCATTGCGCCGGTTGTAAGAATCACAAGTGGGCAGTAGGTAGTCGAGGTTATGAACGTGATGCGTAATCCTACACAATAATGATATTACGCATATTGTTCTGCAGTAAACTGGTTTGAAATGTAGATTATAGATTATAGATTATATTAGGTTACTTTATAATTTCATGTTGATAAGAGACTGAAGCGAACAAACTTCTAGCCTACAGTATATGCGTTAAAATGCTGAATAATTAATGGACACGATCATATATGCTTTCCCGTGTAATGTTTACATGTAGCTAAAGTAGATATACGATGTGATACCTGGTGCTGTGGTACCTCATCCTTGTTGAATTTTGACCAAAGCATGTCACATACATTTGTTGAAGACATCAGAGAGCTGTGTCAACATTTAGAAAAGGGCAATAAGATGTCTCCTTTAAGAATCACTGAACTGTTTCAGATTTTATTCCTGTGGAAAATGTTAGCTACCCAAGGCAGTAATACTGAGCAAATGTTTGACAATGTCAAATGTTCTCTCCTTATTCTCGCCCTCAGAGGCCATGGCGGCGTCCTATCCGTGGGAGTGTTACGTGTTTGCGCTGGCCGTCTTCGTGACGCTGACCAATCAGATTCACAAATGGAGTCACTCTTACTTCGGCCTCCCTCGTTGGGTCACGCTGCTTCAGGATTGGCATCTGTTGTTGCCACGGAAACACCACCGCATCCACCACGTGTCCCCGCATGAGACCTACTACTGCATCACCACAGGTAAAAAACAAAAAAACATTTGTTGCCATGGCTACCCATCCACTTCCCTTTAGCAGAACAGTGAACCTATTACGGCATCGGTACTTATAATAAAATGCACGTAGATTGAAATTGATTTACTTTCCGGCTGAGAATATGATAATTTGCCTTGTGCTCTGCGTGTGTGTATTTGCTAAGCTTCACCATGGAAATACATTGCGGAGAGTTTTAGAATATGCATGCACTCTACCCTTTATGCATTTTTGTTGATCCAATTACCTAAGGTTAATTAATGTGTGTGTTTCTGCATTTGGAGCGGAGATACATGCATGCTTGCTGGGGGAGAGAGAGATGGAGAGAGGGGGAGAGAGATGGAGGGAGAGGGAAGGAGAGATGGGGGGAGAGAGATAGAGAGAGAGCTGCAGTAATAGATCTACATTGAGCATTCTGTGTGCATGAGATATGGGGGGGGGGGATTCAGTTTGCACGTCACCCAGTGCCCCTGTGGACGACAGATGTGCTTGAGCAGGGGGGTGGCATAGCGTGCGTGCGTGCGTGTGTGTGTGTACGTGTGCATACTTAAGCATCTGTGCAGATGCTAGGCTTATTGACCTCCCAAACCCACCCCACACGTCCCTGACTGGTGTGTGTGTGCGTGTGTGTGTGCATCTGTGTAAATCCCATTAACAAGAGGTTAGTAGTTAGTTGATGTCGTGTGTGTGTGCGTTTGGGTGTGCGTGTGTGTGTGTGAGCCTGCGCCTGTATCGGGAGTTGGTTACTAGTTTTGTGTGTGTGTGTGTGTGTGTGTGTGTGAGCCTGCGCCTGTATCAGGAGTTGGTTACTAGTTTTGTTTGTGTGTGTGTGTGTGTGTGTAAAGACGTATGGGTGGGGGGGGTGCTAGCATCTCCTGGGGTACATACACACCCACACGGCTCCCCCCCCCCCCCTCACACACACACACACACACACACACACGCCTCGGCCGGGCAGGGGTCCCCCACCCTCCCCCGGGATCCACCACACCGGCTTTGTGTTTTTATCAGCGGCTAACGGTGGCCATGTATATTTAATGCTAACCTGCTGTCTGTCTCAACAAATAGGCCTGGGGAGGGGAGGGGGGGGTGGGTGGGATTATGCAGATGGGAGGGGATGGGAGAATGAGGCAACACACAGGTGTGTGTGTGTGTGTTGACATACAGTAGCTCCGTAGTGTGTGTGTGTGTGTGTGTGTGTGTGTGTGCGGTGGTAATTTCGGCGTGTTATGTAACATAATGTATTCCCTAGTTCTTATGAGCGTGCATGTAGTAGCAGCAGCACACAGGCAAGAAGACGGCTGTTGAGGGAGGGGTTGGTGGGGGGGGGGGGCGGGGGGCGGCAGATGGGATGCACCGGGGAAGGAGCGACGCGGGCCGTCTGGGAACCCGTAAGGAAGATCCCAGCCTTTTTCAACTTCAGGCATCTCATTTGCCATTGGTATCTGTTGTTGCCATTGCAGTGGTTAGTTGACCCATGTTGTTAAGATGTTATGAGTTTAAGTAATATACAGAATGTATAGATGGAGATGGAGACAAATGTTGACGTGTTCAATACTTATTTTACCCGCTGTATGTATAAATAGCCAGTAAAACTGGAAGATGAGCTCAAAGGCGCACTCTCTCTTCTGTTATAGGGCCGCAAGGTTTGGTTCCAGCTACCTGTTAACCGCGCACATACAGTTCTTTGTCTTGGCAATGCATTTGCTATGGGGAGGGGGAAGGGGGGGTGAAGCTTCTGAGTGAGCACCCTATGGTGCTAAAGGGCGAGAGGTGTTTTTGTTGTCGATGGAGTTTTAATATCAACAGTCTCTAATTTATCCTAAATATCTCTTTCCTGCAATCCACCTGGTCGCCAGAAATGTGTGGTATTTCATTGTCCTCCTTTATTCACCTCACCCTTGTCGCGCCCCTCTCCACCCCTCCCACCACTCCCACCCACCCTTTCTGCTGGTCACACGTAGGGTGGTGCAACTACACGCTAGACAAGCTGGGGTTTTGGAGACACCTGGAGGGCCTGATCCAAGGACTGACGGGACAGAAGCCTCGAGCAGATGACATGGCGTGGGCCAAGACGACCGACTGAAACACGCGCACGCACTCACGCACACGTACGCACTCACACACACTCACACACGCACGCACTCACAGCTTTGAAAGTAGCCAGATCGCGTCGTCACCCTCCTCGACCAGCCAATCAGGTTATATGTTCATGGTCTGCTTGACCAATGAGGTGTAGCGTTGCCGTGGCGTGTCAAGCATAGTATGTCTCTGGAAGTTGGGCTCTCCAGGTGTGACAATTTACAATGCATGCAAACGCACGCACGCACGCTCGCGCGCGCACACACACACACACACACACACAGACACACAGAGTATTGCATTTATCCACACAAAGATAAAAAAGCATGTTAAGTGCTTTTAATTATACCTATGGGTGGAGGTCAAACCTGGGATTTTCATTAAATACTGTATTTAAATGTTATACTTCTAGTATTGCTTCCAGGTTAGTTTATAATTGTGGGATTTATAGCATCCTATTTTCACAACATCGTCTGGTTATCTGCCTCTCTCTCTCTGTCAAACCAAGACTGGCTGGCTTGTTCCCAGCAGAAATGAATAAGATGCACTTAAAACGAATGTAACACACGTGGATTGCTTCCTTTAGTTACAGTAACCTCCATGTGCTTAATACTGTATGGCTTGCATTCCTTGTGTTAGGCATTGGCCTTGATTGTTGGAAACAGCAATGCATATAATGTTTTGTCATGGGTCTAATATATGATGGCAAATTAAAGCTGAAACAGCGTTTGCTCCGTTCAACAGTTTTCTCATACATTTTCTCACAGCAGCTATAAAAGCCTGTTCTGCAGAGTTTGTGTCACACCGGGTACCACTATAGTTTTGTCAACCACCTCTTCAGAGCAATTCAGAAGAATATCAGTTCTGCATAGACTGCCGCTTCCTCAGTCTGAGAGGATCAATGGACTGTACTTGAAGTCAGAAAACTGGTTAGAGGCCCGGTTTGTTCATGTCGTAATGTGGCCATGCACATACATTAGTGTATGCTCATGTGGACATATACAAAGCATTGATAATGCATTTACACTAACACAAGCACACGTCTCGGTTCTAAAAAAAAACAATTGTTGAATGGACATTCACATAAACACGTGCATTCTTTTTCACTGTGTTTTCTCTGGCTTTACATTTTCTATTTTTTTAATTTGATAATATTATGTTGACTTATTTTCTTTCAAACAAAGCATGCCTGGTAGTTAACTCTTATGGCTAACTTGCTGCGGGTTTTTCTTAAAGTTTTTACCTCCTTCCTATTTGATTTTAAAATAAAGGTTCCATTAACTCAAATTGAATGTTTAATGTGGTTTGAATAAATGTAGTAGAAATTACACAATACAATAAACAAAGCAAGAAAACATATTAGTCAACAGAGGCTAATATATTCAGAGTGTATTTTCCAGATGTCCTAAAGAGAAGCTGTTTCACAGGCTCCCATTCAGGCATACACGACATGTACTATAGATCATATAGGTAAATGGACAAAGCCTCTTTGACGTCAGTCACCTATAGCTTTACTGAAGAAAAGGTTTGAAATTAGTGCTGGCTCTGGAAGTTGCCATCTTGGAAATACCTGACTCTGCCTATTACTCCCAGCTGTCCATAATAATTGGGTAAATGTATAACAATAGATTTTCAACGTACAAATTCACCTCCAGACATGAAACTATAGAGAGATGCTTTAAGTGGCCATTCGAGGAACTGCACATTTTTGCACATTTGCACAGGTTGTATTCTTTTTTCAACAGAGGTTGCACTTGGCAAATAGCCTACTATACACTTATTCAGAGACGAACTCTGAATGACAACAGTTTTGTATAATAGACCCTTTTCATAATTCCGTGTTTGTTCCACCGGAAGTCGTCATAACAGGGTTAGAAACCGCAGTGGCAAGACGTAAATGCACAGCTGTAGTATTACGCAGTTGCCCATTTTCTAAATATAAAAATCGCTACCTTGCTTTCCACCAATTTTTAAACAATTGTGAGCTCAGAAGGCTATGGGTAGTCAAGATTATACATGACGAGGGTCCTACATTTGAAATGAATAGGCTATTAGCAGCACCTTTGTGAACAACATTTCAATCTCGATGGACTCCCAACAATCCGTGGCAAATGAAATTTGCAAGCAAAACACAAACTGCAACGGCATTCTTAAGATAATTTAGCACATCAATTATTAAAAAGGTAGCCTATATTTGAATTATGCAGTAGAACCTCAAGTTTATGAGGCTCCATTCTTTTCCTAATTTATTCACTAGCAATAGCACCTATTAGCTCTCACTACCTGCTGGCGTGTACACGTTGGACACTTAAAAACATAAACGTTATTGTAATTGGCACTTATTCGGCATAAACAATGATAGATTAAATATTGCCCTCCTTATTATAGCCTACTTCATGGACTATATGAACTTCTACACTTTGTGGACTACATTATCATAACATAGTTTTTGTGAAGTATATTATATCCTTAGCGTTATCCAGCTTTGCCCCCAGTCAATAAAAACTGTGATAGTGATATCTGGGGTGGAAAACTGCAAAACGCTTCTTAAGTGTTTATTTAGAAAAAATAATTACATTTCCAGATTTGCATATTGCTGGCTGCTTTCTGGTATGACGTGTGTGTGAATAGTGTCTATTGCGTGACAGTTGCTTAAAGTGTAACTGCACCCTAAAATGTGTTTTTTGAGCTGTAAACAAAGTAATAGGATTTATCTATGATGAGACACAGCAATGCTGGTGTTTATCTTGACAAAATTCACTTTTTTTTTATCTGCATTTTATGGGCTGAAAACACGTCATATCCGTTACAAATCACCCCAAGACCTGGCTGTTTTTCAGCTGTTCACTTAGTACGCTCATACGTCATCAAGTTCAAACGTTAACGCTAATGATAATGGGGGTCATCCTCTCAGCCCCTCCCCTCACTCAGCTCCATGACTCATTTTGTAGTGGGTGCAGTCAGGCTCAGAGCTGGGGTGCAGTTACACATAATAGTAAGTAATAAGTACACATATGGAACAATGCCAACCAGGATCCCGGCATTCAGTTTCTCAGTCTAGCGGTAGCTCGATAACTTAATTGAACTACTGTTGTCTGTTAAACGATTTACACAGCTGACAGTCCAGATTCCCTATAGCCTATTATCAAACCTATAGCCAAGTCATGTGTAGTTAAATAGCACATTTAAAACAACAGGACCAAACATGCTTTCCAGTCAAAGCAGATGGATTACCAATACAAAATAGATAACTGTACACGAATGAAAGAAAGTATGGGCATATACTAAAAATCTAAGTAGTTAGACTACAATAATATAGTAGATTAACTGATTACACAAACAATGGATTAAAGATGTTATATGTAGGATTCATGAGTGACAACTAGAGCTATAAAAGAAGGAACCCAAGGAAGAAGGGAACAACCCCAAACATCTATCTTTCTCTGCTCCCTCTCTTTGGAACACATTGATCTGCCGTCGCGAAGCCCATTGACAGAGCCGTGTTAGCGGCGTGCGTATTAATCTGATTGACAGGAAATGGTCAGGTAGTAAAAGAGGCCCTGATTGGTCAGAAGCTTTGGGCCGCTGGCAAAATCTAAATTACATACAGAGGTGGGGGCAATCAACTAGAGCTGATATTCTCACAGAGCATTTCGCTCAGCCAACTGACGGATGTCGGAAATGTTTTTACTAATTACACTTCAATCTACAGCATCTTAAAAACTGAGGACATTCAACAATGAAGCTAACTAACAAGGAAAACAAAAAAACACCATACTGCATGGTCTAGACTTGCTATGCAGATACGATATGCTTTCTCGCTGTGTGCTTCTATTGCTGCCTATATTGCACCAACAGGGGTGTATCTGTGTTTTACACCTGCCCGGCTGTAAAGTGATGCTATTAGTATACACACATTGATAGATTGAATGCATTTGATTGAATATAATAATCCATATGAACTTCTAAATATTGTTTATCTAATTAAATAATGTTTGAATCCTCAATGGGAGCTTCACCTCTTACCGGATTAGGATCCCATTTGTTAATTCATTAAATGTGTAGAGCATTGGATAATTCACCCATCCACCGGCTCTACACAATCCATGTAAGATCTGTGTTTTCACCTGGCTGTTAATTGATGCTAACATTAGCATACACAAATTGTGAGATTAAATGCATTTCATTGAATATATTGGTCCATATGAACCTCTACTGTATACAAGTATAGGCTGAGAGTAAAGCACACATCATAGATGATGAGAGCATGGTTGCACCATCCATCCAGAGCTTTAAACAGATAGGCCTACGCATGTATCGTAGATGGTAGGAGCATGGTGCGTGAGGTAGGCTTATCAGTCCAAGGCCCTTGTCCTTACCAATTTAGCGCTTTGAGTTGCATCCACGTGTATTTTAAATTACTATAGATGTGTGCCGTTTTAATCTCATTTACCAAATAGGCCATAATAACAAACATTATTTTTGCAGTGTGTTTATGCTTGCTGGTTTGAAAAGAAAACATACGAAGTATTGTTACCAGTACCCTCTAGTGGATGTTAATAGTATTTGTTTTAAAATATGTATATTTGATGCATCTCTTTGGGATTATTGTTTTAAATCTAATTACAAAATGTGTAAACTAGTAATGTATACCAGCTACTGTAATGCATAATCAAAACAATAACTCTGGGTTTAAAACAAAGGACCTTCTGCCTGGAAGTCCAATACCCAGACCACTAGAACCATTCTGCCCCCCAGTGGTTCTATAATAAACCTTTTGTAGCTCAGTTGAGGGGTCCCAACTCCTGCATTTAAGACCACTGCAGTATTAAGAGTTATTTCCTCTATTGTAGTTTCAATATCAATGTCTTATGCATCTCCCATTGTTCATTTTAATGAGCCTGTACATAACGTGTATAAATATTCTTAACCAGAGGTGAAAAGTAACAAAGTAAGTTTTGCTGTACTTCAACTTTTTAAAGTAGTTTTTAAAACCTGTAATATTACTTTTATTCAAGTATGTATTCTTTAAAGTATTGTACTTCACTACATTTGTTATCAAGTTCGTAAGTACTAAAGTACTAAAGTTGCCCTGTTATAAACATTCCTATAGCCCTGTAGGTATTCTAGTTGTCCTCTCTACCGTAAATATCTACACATTCAATATGGAGACATAGTACAGTAGCTTACTGTAGAATAGCCTAACATTATTGAAGTGTTAACTAATATATACAGTAGCTCATACATTGTAATATTGTCTTCTGTTATGTCAAAAACCAAACTACAAACCTGGCCAAGCCAATTAGACATACTGCACTATATAGAGATTAACAAAATATATATTATATAAAATTAAACAGAAATACAAAAGGTTGATGTTGCATAATGGTGACGTATTATGTTTGTCCACAATAAATAGATTTTCAATTGTGCTCCCAAATCTTTGGCTGTTTGCTTAGGCAAGAAATAACCTTCACTTAACTATTTAGAAAAGTAGCCATTTCAGGACATGTTCATCTAAGTACAGAGAACAAGCAGACGTTTACATTTGTTTTTCAATTGAACTAATTAGGGGTGATTTCTGAGCCTCAAACATATGTCAAAGACAGTTCAGCAATTCATATTTGTTTTGTTTGCACCTCCTAAGCAATTTCCTAAGCACAGACATGAGAGAGACGACATTTGGGAATACTGTATCTCCTCAAACAAGTGCGAACACGCACGTGCGCGCACACATTCACTGGGGGGTTCACACATGCGTGTATTCAGAAACAAAACAGCGGGAGCCGCTCTCTCACATTAACATCAAGTGCTGCTCGACGCTAACAAGACGCACTCGCAGTGGGGAAAATAAGAAAAAAAAACACGCGCTGTCTCTTAATATTTAGCCTTATTTGCCCTTCTTCATCCATTATTCTATTGCTTATTCTGTAATTTCCACTTATTTACTGTGTTTATAACTACTTTTTTTGAGTCCTCAGTCCCCAGTTTACTGTCTTGCATCCCAACACACACACACACACACACACACACACACACACACACACACACACACACACAGGGTTCCTCCCCCTCTCCCTGTCTGGGTCTCTGCTGTGGTGACATCCTGACTCGTGCTGCGCTGATGTGCTTGGCTGATCGGTGGCTCACGCTGATAGCTGTTAAACATTCCATCATGTGCACGCAGACATCTGGAGGTGATGGAAGCGTTCAACAGTGTGACGTTGAGATCACACTGGCAGCCTATGAAGAGACACTTAATCGGGACGTCACACTTGCGGGTACCGCGTTGTACAGGTAACAGCTTTCTGCTGTATGTGCTATGTCTCCAGTGTTTGTAGCCTAATAATGTCATCTGTGATGGCAAATTCCATGGACACCATAGGAGGGGTTGAGGTGTGTGTTTGGGGGGAAGGGCGCTGCTTGCAAAAAGAGTTTGAAGGAAAAGTTAAATGAACTGATGTTGTGATTTATGTCTGTTATACAAGGGGCAAAACAAGTGAACTTGCTTGTCTTTGTTGTTTAAGAACTACTAGTAGTAGTACAGTAGTAGACATGAAAGTTTCAAACGCTTTGATGTAGTTATTGTGAGCAGTTTGTTATCAGGATAGAAACATTAGTCTATCCATCCATCCATCTTCTCCCGCTTATCCGGAGTCGGGTTGCGGGGGCAGCAGCTCCAGCAAGGGACCCCAAACTTCCCTTTCCCAAGCAACATCAGCAAGCTCTGACTGGGGGATCCCGAGACGTTCCCAGG
>JAODOY010031212.1:0-15677 GCA_025399855.1 Forbesichthys papilliferus | reverse complement strand
TAGACCCAACGCGCCGGACGTGCCAGTTACAAAAAGAGGTGCGCGCCATGGCTCACGACAGAAACGCAGGGCCAACGTGCAGGGCCAACGCGCAGGGCCAACGTGCAGGGCCAACGTGCAGGGCCAACGAGAACACGTAGATTGTCATTGTGTGTTGTCTAGTCTGCCCTTAACATTTTGCGACTAAGAAACGAGGCTTAAGGGAACTTTGTATACTTTCCCCATTTGTGGCGAGCTCACACTTTGCTGTAAATCAAACATGCCTATATGGAGCAAATTTGGAGGCACGTACAGGGCATTGGGAAGTGCTGTTGTAAAAACAAACATGCCTATATGGAGCAATGGGGAGAGGCGTACAGGGCATTGGAAAGTGCTGTTGTAAGTCAAACTTGCATATATGGAGGCGTTGGGAAGCACTGACCTTCTGCACCAGGTACACGCTTGTGGCTCTGCGGCTTGCGATGGCATCCAGCGCGTTGCCTTCCTCCAGGAAATAGCTGACGTCAGCGATGTGTACCCCCACCTCAAAATTACCTGCCGCATGAAAGCAGAGATTACATAAACCCATTCGCCCCCATACTCTTGAGAACCCCACCCCACTGTAATGGTAAATGGAGACTGCATTTATAAGTCGCTTTTATCAAAGGTCTTCACAGTTTTCTGCTTCACATTCACCCATTGACGCACACATTCAGGGGGTAGAGATATGTCCACGATTGTTCCCTCATTTTATCCACCATGCATTTACTATCAGAATCAGATGGGATACATTTACAATTAAATAAGATTGTAATGAAACGTGCCGTTCAGTAAACGCCACCCACACAGTGTGTGTGTGTGTGTGTGTGTGTGTGTGTGTGTGTGGGGGGGTCCTCAGAGAACGTGTGTGCTTGTGTCAAACTTTGACACAGACAGAAGGAGGCCAGAAGCAATGCTCCAGTAAATTCAAATGCGGAAGAGACTTTCAGAAACGTGTTTTTATTGCGCTTTACGTTTGGCCAATGGGTCGTTGCGGGCTAAACATTTTGCTCTTGCGGACTGGACCTGGCCCGCGGGCGGCTTTTTCGGGATCACTGATATGAAACTTTGGCATAAGCAAACATCTTGACTGGACCTTACCATCTGGGAGGAGTTTACAGGACAAGGCGTCGTCTAGGTCGCGGGCAGTTGCGGGGTCTATGGTGAAAATGCACTCCTGCCTGCAGAAACAGTGTGTACATTGATATGACCATGGCTGATCCACAACTCAGAGCTCTAGTCCAGACTAGAGATTAGCTATAATCTCTAGTCCAGACTAGAGATTAGCTATAATCTTTAGCAATTCTTAGAAAACAAAAAAAATTAATCGCTGCACAGTTGTCTCATATTGGCTTTACGTTTCAAATGCTTTTAAAAAGCATTGCTTGACGCGCTGCCAAAAGCCACCACCAGGGCGCGCTGGCCTAAAGATCCATAGCAGTGTTACCTGAGGTCTCTGCGTCTCCTTATCTCTTCAGCGGGGATTGTCCAGGGATGGTTCTGGGGCAGGCAGGCCAGCACCTCGTCTGAGAACTCAGAGAAGTCAATGTCGTACTCTACCAGGATGCCCTCGGTCTCCGGTTCAATCTGCCCAGCTTGGCCCAAAGACTTGGCAAGGCGACTGGGGTGAGGGGAGTGTACACAGACTGGTTACTATATTATCATGTAGGAAAGTAACGATTCAGCCCATTTCATGAAAGACCTCCTATAATATGCAGTTTAAAGTTTTACAATTTAGGTGTCTAGGTAGGGATGTCATGATACCAAAAATGTTGTAGACGATACCAATACAAGTGAAATTCCACAGTTCTCGATACTCATTTCGATACCACTAGCCGAAAAAAAAAGAATGTCAAAGTATGTATATATATGTATGTATAATAAAATATCAACATGTACTTAAATAAGGCTCCAACTGTTTATGTAGCCTAGATTACCAGTACATTACCAGTTATTAAAAGCTCGGTATATCAAGCTGATAACGTATGCTGAGACTGCCATCAAAGATAGTCAAATGTCAAATGTCAGCTCTTCTGAGGCTGGGGGGGTTATCTACATTATGTGCCATGGGGTTGGCTACTGTAATATTATCTGTACATACATAGCATGCATGGTCTAATGTCAGGTGCTCATTGAAATCTGAAGGCTGTGGTTTTGTGTGGCCCGCTCGGGGCTCCGAGGAATGACTCGGTGCCCAGACGCGAGTGCTCCTAGGGCGGGTAAACATTCACCGAGATCCCGGTTGGCACTCCAGAGGTATCGCAAGCGCGAGTCGAAAAAGCGGCAGTTAAAATGCATTGTAGTAAATTATAACATACACACGTGAATGTTTGCAATGCAAATATGCGACGTAGTCCTACATATTTTAGTCGCTTCAAGGCTGATTTAGTTTCATTTTGCCCGACGATGACATGTTTATCAGTGAACCATTGATATAACATGACAATAGCGGAACAGATTACTTTTTACTCTGAAAAGTTCGAAGGCAACGTTTGCCCAGTTTACGCTATTGTGTTTTTGTGAATGCATTACTCCCTGATAATCTGCCTGGAACGCAAAGTAGCCTACTTGCTGTTTTTCTTTTTGACGAGTGGAGGCGGAGATGCAGCTACACTTCCACTGTCTCGTACGCGTCCAGGTTGGATTTCTGGTAGCTACGGTAGTGTACAAAAACGAGTACAGTCATGTTTTCAGAATTTTGGTATCGACTTGGTACCCAAGTATTGGTTCTCGTGACATCTCCATGTCTAGGTACGACATATCCAAATACAATTATTTAATAAAAAAGAAATGTATACTGGTGTGAAACCAGCAGAGGTTGTTGGAATCAAATGAATCACTAACTTACTGTTAGCCTGGTGTAACCAGAGCCAAAATTCACTTAGTGAATAGGGCCTTTACACGTTCCATTGAGAAATGTTCGCAGTCATAGCCTCATACTGTAATGTGAATAAGGGCTATATAAATAAAACTGGCTTGACTTTTTTTATGTTTAGGGGGACACTATACAGCGAGTTAGACTGGCTGCACCGCACTATTGCTCTCAGCTCAATATCCCCCGAGATTATAGTCTGGAAACTAGGGCTGTATATTGGCAAACACCTGGCGATAGCATACTCATCACGATACAGGAGCCACAATTCAATATAGTGCGATACTGTAAGCAAGGTGATATATTGTGATTTGTGGAAAACGGTCATAGCAACGCTAACGTGTTGTGCAGCTGCCAAAAATAACAGAAACACTTATGTAAACTTGCTCAGGGACTGCAGTTGGAAATTACCTTAAAACTAAATCTGGTACAAGCATCTTTCCTCTCTTTTGAGGTTAATGTATTTTGTACATGGTCGCATTTTACAGTATAAAAACATACAGAAAATGTCATTTAATAAATTATCGATATCAGTATTGCACATTGTAATGTCGCGATATTCGAGTGCAGCAATATTTTCTTACACCCCTACTGGAAACCCTGGTCACTGTAGTGTTTGCACAGCCACCTGGATGGCCGACCAAGCTCACCCTTGTGCAAAGCCGCTGTCCTCTGGCCAGCCGGTGATACGGCAGATGAACAGCATGTTGGCGTAATCTCCCGAGCGCAAGCTGAAGTCTGGCGGACAGTCGTCCAGGGGAACGTTTATCCGGGGAACGCGGTGGTCCACCGGGGCGAACATGGCGAAAGGCTTGTCCGGGAGGAACTTGAGGAAGCCAGTCACGGCGCGCGAATGTTTCCGCTCAGTGATGTACACCACCTGGAAGAGGTTTCACTGCAGTGACCTTTTTGTTCATTTCAGGTGCATCAAAGTAGGTTTGATGTTAAAACATAACTAAAGTCAAAACAACAGCAAGAACCAGAAGACTCACTTTGGCAGTCCTTTGGAGGATTTCACCATTTGATGGTGATGGGTCCTCCAAAGACCTTTCAATACCCTCTGAAATACAAACCACATTAAAAATAAATAATAAGGGAGGAACTGACCCAATGGCCTTGACCAAAACCACACAAATGTTAATTATATCTAGTTATCTCTTCTACAAAAATGGTGTAAAATGTGTGTGAATACCAGTGATGATAGATAATTTAACAATCAATCTTAATGAGTTTTAAAAATTAATAAATCCTTCATCCTGTACCTGTGGCACTGAGGGACACGTTCCTAAGTCTGCAGGCAAGCTCATCCTGATCACTGGACTGCTCTTCCACTATGACGTTGGGGCTGTCGGCTTGCTCCGCCTTCCTCTGCTGCGTTTTCTTCTTCTTCCCTGGTTTACCGCTGTGGGATGCCTGGCTCTGCTGAGGATCGGACTCGCTTGTGCCATCACAGTCATTGTCTGACTTCACAACCTGAGTGAAACACATGTTACTGCCACTACTAAGGCTAAATGGAACTAAAACAACTAACAGAGATAAACAGTGAAATACTTCTAGAAGGCATGATACAAAAAATGTAAGTTCCCCTAGTGGTATTTTTAGATACTACAGGGTCAATGTTAGGGATGTGCGCGACTAGTCGGTAAAACGCTGGGACCAGCGCTAGTTGGCACCATAAATACTAGTCGGTTAAACATCATTTTATTATTTATTTTTTGAAAGTAGTGGCTCAGTCAATATCTCCTGCCTCAGCCTGCACATGAAACACGCAAAACTATCTGTTGACACTGCAAAGGTTGTAGGTCATTACTCAGGGATGGAGACAGACAGACAAAAATATTGAGAAAAGTAAGGAGACTCCATATACCTGCGCTATTCAAATCCAGTCCTTGAGGGCCGCACCCTGCATGTTTTAGATCTCTCCCTGCTCCAACACACCGGATTTAAATGAACAGGTCGTTATCATGCTTCTAACCACCTTGAATCAGGTGTGTTGGAGCAGGGAGAGATGTTAAACATGCAAGGTGTTGAATAGCCCTGCCATATACTATACATAAAAATATGAACATGTTGACAAGCTCAATAAACTATAATTTACCATCTCTCACATTCTGTCTTCTAATGCCTGATTGATTACAACCTGTAAAACTGCAAACATGACTCTTTGTCTGAGCTGACTAATTCATGAATCACCAAATTTGGGAGGATGTGCTGAATTACGTGTATATTCTAGGCTCTAGTTAGACGGTTAAATTGTTTATTTTATTCACGCATTATAATAAAGCGATTTTGATGAAAAACATCAAGATTTTAAGCTTATATTTGCTCAAGTTTGCCGACGAACGAGTGCCGCCATTTTGGAAAGGTGGAGGACGGTCAAAAACTTGAAGGTTTGTCAAATGTGTCAGTTTTTACAGATTTTGTATAGGTTAAAAGGTGTCTTTGTTACATTCATTTAAAGAGAGCACTGTCTTTCTAACCCGCCCGCACCATTTATTTGACAAGATTTTGAGTGGAAATCGGCCGATTACGATCTCCTTACAATGCATTTCATAATCGTTCCAATCGTCTTTCACCTATCCTACTACTCCCAGAGATAGACAATCAAGGTAGAGCGTGTTAAAAAGAATGAATGAAACTAAAGCCATGTACGTCTTTAAAATGGGGGAAATTAATGAATGAATAGAATTACAGAATTTATTAAATAAATATAATTTTAAATGTATATTATACTGAGTATAGTAAATGTTAACACAATTTCATACACACACACAGTTACACGATGTAATCTAAAGGAACACACTTACATGATATTAATATACAAGGATATAAATACTGTATACAGTACAAATCGTACTTCTTGGCCATTAGTAGAACTCACCTTCCATTGCTCTTGAGGAAGGATTCGCACCACGACCACATCTCCGTTCAGTGCTCTGTTGCGAGCGACAACTCCTTCCAGGAATATGTCCCACAACCCATCCTGTGGAGGGGCGAACAAGCCAACTGTGATTTTTTTTTTAGCCGTGACGTACAACACCTGTCATAATAATAGAACTTCGGTACACAAACCTTTAGGGCTGCACGATTTGATCAAAAAGTATAATTGTGATTAGCTTGGTAAATATTGCGATTGCAAGCAGCTCTCATGATTCTATTTCCTTTGTTATCAAAGCTTAAAAGTGCTTTGTACTACAGTATTTAATGCTGTATGTATATATACAATATATTAACCTGACATATCTTATAGACAAGTCCATCTGGGAAATTTAATTAACTCAAAAAAATACTTAGAAGTTGATTGAATGAACCATCTGTCTGTCGTTGTTTTCAGATAGCTTTCACTGTTACATCTAAATAACGCCCTTAGCTATTAGTATGACACTGAATGTTAAGTTGGGCACAAACGCCATTATTTGAAGCCTTGCAAGATCATTATGGTTTCACTGGGCTAACTATACAAGCCAACCAAACTACAGGCAACCCACAAAACATAAGTATGTGGTCTGTGTGTATTTTTTTTCCTCAAGGCAGGGGGGGGGGCTAAATTGACAAGAGACCTATATCTCAATATCTGACAGTCATCTTTACTATGGGTGTTGCTCTTGCATGCCGCAAATACACGCAGGTTGTCATGCCTGTGCGTGAAAACGATTTTTAAATAATCGTAGGCTTTTGCGGTTACATAATCACACAACGCCACATTGAGGTTTTGATTGCGACGCAATTAATCGTGCAGGTCACCACTCCTCCAACTGGTAGATTGATAAAAATTAGTTCACTTACAGGAGATGGAAAGAAAGCCTCCTGGAAGTTCTTAGGGTTTATTCGAATTTGTCCCTGTCATGAAAAGAAAGAAAAGATTCTGTAAATCTACTGACTGGGGTATAACATGCATCACACATAAATTACAGTTTCATTGGATTCATCAGATTATTTTATCCAAATGAGTTTAATTACATGCATTACATGGAGCAGATTGGGCATCATATGGTCAATGATGATTTTAACCCTTGACCTTTCAGCTGCACCCGTAGCACCAAGACCACTAGACTAAAGTCCTTATAGGCAAGCCTCGCCACTCGGCAGCCATCTTTTAACTTCCGGATTATTAATTAAATGGTACTCAATGGCATTAATATGGAGAGAGACATAATCGCTCTTTCAGTGATCATTGAGACAGAAGAGCCAGCATTATTCTTCAATAACAAAATAGCCTCAATTAGAGCTGCTGCTGCTGCTACTACTACTATTTTTAAATCAAAAAGATGCCGAAGAACGTATTCATGCTTTTGTGTCTAGCCGACTCAACTACTGTGACGGGCCTCGCAAAAAAAAAAATCTATTAAGAGACTACAGCTCATTCAAAACTCTGCAGCCAGGCTTTTAACAAGAACTAAGAGGAGAGAACACATTACTCCAGTATTGGCCGACCTGTACTGACTACCAGTAGCAGAATTGATTTTAATACATATAAGGCAATACATGGGCTAGAACCAAACTATATCGCTTAAGCAATGGTCAGCAACAGAACACTAAGGTCATCTGACAGTGGTTTACTGGTATTCATTTATGCACCTGTTTTTAATTTATTTTTTAATCAGATTCCTTTAACTATTCTATTAACGCTTTTCTCTGTATTCGTTTATGGGAAGCACAACTACTGTACAGTATTCCCTCTCTGTAAGGCACCTTGAACTGCAATTCTGTACGAAAAGTGCTAAGATTATTATACATTTGAATGCACACACTGCTCTCATTGTAAACTACATTCTGCTGATGATGTTTGGTCTGTAAATACCTGAATAAGATCCCCCTTTTTTAGGCCATGGGAAACCTCCTCAAGGGACATGTAAGATTCGAATAGCTGCTTTTTCGGTCCTCTGTTTTTGGACTTTGTGCTCTTAACGACGGTGGAATCTGCATTTGGATCTGAAATGATTAGAAATGATGATCACTGAAAAGCCATCTTTCAACCTGGTCTAAATACAAGAGTACTATTGACCCGCAGAATAAAGTTCACCTTGAGGCTGCTTCGTTTTATTGGCTTCAGCATGAGGGGACCTGGGTCTCGATACTGCAGCGTTGTCTGCTGAACCTGCAACCTCATCTCTAACGCCCTCCCGCTCATGGCCTTTTGGCAGACTCTTCTTCTTCGGCCTCTTCTTCTCTTGCACCAGCCCACCTGAAGCGCTGTTCCTGGGGGCGGCCTGGGGACTTCTGGCCCCGTCTTTATACTTCATTTTCTGGGTGTCTCCTCCTCGCCTGGCAGCGCCGCACTCCTCGGAAGACTCACAGTCGCCGTCGTGGCTTGTGGTGGTGTCCCTCCTCTCGCCACCCTGCTGTCCGCCGTCGACCCCACGCCACAACTTACCGTCGCCCCCAGGCCGTGTGCCGTGCGCCTCCGCCAACAGCGAGCCAGCCCCGCCCTTTGTTTTCAGAGACGATGGGGAAAAGTCGCTCGAGTCGGAGAACTCTGCGTGCGCCGGGTCCCTCTTTCTGTGCGGTACGTCCAGTCTTTCACTGTGGGCTCTGAGGGGCGCGGCCGGCCCGTTTCTCTCACACTGAACGGATGCCGACTCCATGGAATACTGTTCAAGGTACGACCGGAACTTGCTGCTGTGGTGCTGGCTGACAAGTCTAGCATAGGCATCTTTCTGAGGAGGCGTGCTGGAGTAATTCTGGCTGCGCCTTGCCTCTCGATTAGACATTGGCTCCTTGTATTGGCGAGGAGAATCCATGTTAATCCTTGGTGGTGTGACTTCTGAAAATTTCCATATAGATGTCATTGTTTTAAAAAGCACTGTAGATCTGTCACACTTTAAATCAGCAACTTAAACCTATTGAGTTTTAAATCTAGCAGTCTGTATAAGGCATGATGTATGAGAAAGTGTATTACTATGTGGCATAGCAAGCACTGATTCATGACTTGTCCAATAGGTACTAACCACAGACACTACTGTATACTGAGGACTTTTGTAGAACCAAAGTATCTCAGTCAAAGAACCACATTAGGTACTGGTACTAATGTCCTAACCCTAGTCACCAACGGTGAGACATTTCACAGCTAAATCTGTGCATGCCCTAGTTATTACTTTTTATTTAGAAACAAATAACATGCGTAACGTAGCAGCCTAACTAAAACAGTCCTCATGTTTAATATGCTAATAACATGCCATATATAATAACATAAAGCTGTTTAATAGACCATCTAAAACGGACATGTTGTCCAATGCTGGAATAAGAATCTACGTAATGAACTTGAAGAGCTAGCCTAGCAAAGTGCTAGATCCAGAACGAACGCAGAAGCGTACGGTACCGGAGAGCTAACTAGCGTTAGCAATTAACTGATAATATAACTGATAATTTTACCTTCAAATATTTATATTACATTTTGTTTTGGGTAAAGAGGCAAGGACATTCAACCCACATAAACATATAGGAACATTATTAAAAGGAAAATAGCATGGACAAGCTTACTTTTGTTAAACGTAGCTAAAACACAAGCCTGGACTCACTCTTTTGGATTTAGACCGATGGGCTGAATACTGCCACCTATTGTACCGGAGTTTGACAAACAAGTGGAAATAAATACCAATTTAAAGAGATAGAAAAGTGGTTATAAAATGCAGAAATGTTCCCAATATATTGCAGGATATATTTAGTATACAACAACTAAATAAATCATAATTGCTGCAACACAAATCTGGCCATTGAATTGGAAACTAAACATGGTATACAAACAAATAAGGGGACTGAAAATATAAAATCCTATTTTCCTTTACCAAATTATGAAATTAACAGAATTTTGCCCAGTGAGCAGGATGGATGGGCATTGCACTGGATTTGAGCATTTCTTGTAGTCCTCACATTTCTGGTTGATGCTCTCAGGCTCTGCTGGAAACACTGAAGCCACATTAAATACATACCGAAAAAAAAATCTGCATGAGCTATAGTGCAACTTATTTGGAAATTATTATGTACTTCCCCCATTACTTGTTGTATAGGTAGATTTACATTGGCAACATAAATACTATGATATTGTCACCTATGCAATGGCAGTGTATTCACATTTTAAGAACTTTTCAGTTCTTAAAATGCGACCATGTTTCAGAGCTTTGCCCACATTACACATTGAAGCTAGTCACAAGTGTGTTTATCTTGAATACCTTTCACAAGCTCTAGCGTAATTAACTTCTGCTCCTGGTATTACAGTTATTCTAACCTTTGCCAAATAAATTATAAACCATCCAGTCTATTACACTATCATAGGATAGTGTCTGGTGGTCTAAACAACTATGCTATCCTAAAATCAATCAATCAATCAATCAATCAATCAATTTTTGGCCGACAGAAAATGGATGTGATGGCTTGTATTGGCCTTTAAAATGTAGGAATTTCAACAGGTTGAAAGGTGATCTATAATATAGTATTAATATAACCCTCCTGAATGAAAGCAAGTGATTTTAAGGCATTAGCAACCTTTGAGTCACAAGGTAGAGGCTGTGATACATTTTTGGCAGGCATAAACATGCATTTAAACAGTGTATTTCCCTTTAAAAGGAATTTTATTTCAGGATGGTCTAGTGGTCTGTGTCTTGCTTCCGAATTTAGGCCGAAGCTGGGGAAGAATCGTCAGCATAAGAAGGGGAAGAAGGGGAGACGAAGAAGGAGAAATTCAAGGTTCGAATCCCCGCCCGACCATAAAGTAACACACATATTTATTTTTCAAATGCTTCAGTTATTTCATTTTTAAATGACCATCCCATGGTCACCCATGGTCATATCCAAATTATACATATCTAATCCTCCATTTGAATTTGAACAAAAAGCATATATCAAATATTTAAACTGTTATTTTTTCAATGCATTACATTACATGCCATGTCATTTTTACCCGATTTCCTGGTCTTATGATGCCATCTATTGGTGGTTTTGTACAATTCAGTGCAGTTCAATCATAAAAAAAGAAAAGAAAAAATAAGCCTGCAACTGCAGAAAGTCCCGTGGCTTAGAGGTTTATGAACTATACCAGGGGTAGGGAACCCTGGTCCTGGAGAGCCGCAGCCCTGCATGTTTTAGAAGTTAGAAGTGTGTGTGTGTTAGAAGCCTGATAACGACCCGTTCATTAGAATCAGCTGTGTTGGAGCAGGGAGACATCTAAAACATGCAGGGCTGCGGCTCTCCAGGACCAGGGTTCCCTACCCCTGCACTATACGTATATATCTACTATACAACTTGATCATTTCTCAACTCTCTCCTTATTTTTTCCCTGCTTGGACCCCGTTTATTTTTGCTTGCGGATATATTTACATCTTTATTGTTATCAGGTGATGTGGGATCAATTTTATTTTCTAACTCAGAAGGACCAGCAGCAATGAGAATGCAACACGCCCTACTTACACAAACCCCCCTCTATTATATATCACTGGGTCAGAAGAATATAGCAGTCACACTTCGTGACCTGGCAATAATCAATACCGGATTGCAATAATACTGTAATTGGTCAGGGATAGAACGATGAACTCATTAAGATGATTTGTTAACTTGGACAGTTTCCTCTTCCTTTAAAGTAGATGAATGAACACGCTGGAAATGGCGTTAGGATAAACGTCACATTCCAACAATAATCATCCGAACACTAGCATTCAGAGGCGTAACCCAACACTGCGCGTTTGTTTAGAAATTGTGACACCACTGTAAATTAGGAGAAAATGTCTTGCACACCAACCAACAATTTCATGTCAGTTATCTGCCCTTTCTACAATTGAAAAACTGACCATTGTTGTCTACAGCTGAACCTACTGAAGGCAAAAGTGAATTTATATTTATCATAATGCAATGTACATGTAATGCCAGTAAAAACCATTGATTTTACTTCCAATTTAGTTTCAGTGTTTTATCAAAATCTTGTTAAATGTTGGAGATGTAGCCTGTAAGCCTTGATGGGGTAAGGCAAGCTGTCAACATATGTGACCCCATGTGCCTAGGTCGAGCTGTTGACTGGTGACAGTGTTTTGGTTATGCATGGGAAGGGTAGATAATTCACCTGAAATATTTTGTTGCTGTGTCAGACATTTTATCCCACATTCTGATGGCTCATTTTAAAACAGCTCTGCACTGCATTTGCTGTCCTTTGTTTAAATACTATAAGCTTATGTTGTTTGCATAATGAACCTGTCTACCATATTAGATTGCATTTACCTGGATATAGCCTATGCATAAATATATGTTCATAAAATAACACGAATCATTACAATAACTTCTGATTTTAAAAACATGTTATCTTTGCCCACAAAGTCTTATTAAAGGGGAGTGTAATTTCAACACAATAGCCGCACACTGCACATTGCGTTTCATGGCTGGAGAAACATGACAAAACTGACCTAAAGACCAGTTGAGCTCAGTTCTCCTGGCTTGGTGAACTATGTTCCTCACTGAGGGCTGAATCACCTCAGCCAATTAACCACTAATATGTAGGTTTCTGTTAAAGAGGGTTAGCAAAATAGCAAAATAGCAAACTAGCCTTTGTGCACCCTGTCCTTGTATGCTAGATGTAAATACATGGCAGCTTTAAAAAAAACTATCTCGAGGCAGCTGTAATGCATAATTCCCTTTGTTATATATATATATAAATAAAGGAATATGTTCTGTTATATTGTATGCTATAGAAATGTTTTCAGATACTAACTCAAGAGAGTTAAATAAACATCCTCTTTATTTAGTTACCAATACAGTCGTGTTTGTTCCCTACCCGTTTATCTAAATAATACCTTTCAACAGCACAAGTAAATATATTTATGGCTTTGAAAACCTAAATCTGTCTCCTCTACCTCTCAATTTATCTACAGTATAAATTAGATATCTACAGTATAAATTAGTTGATTAGTTGTAAGATTAGTTGTGTTTCTGTGCACCTATAAATTGCGATTGTGCGTTTGCTCTACTTGAAGGTGAACTTCGAAATTGCGTTTCCCCACAATCTCAACTTTCTGGCCTAGATAACATGTTATACTTTAACCGTCAAGAAAAATGGTGTGTGGTTGTGTTGCTCCGCGGTGTGGGAGGTGGCATTCTCAGTCTGAACTTCAAACCAACAAAAATGTTATTGTGACGTTAAACACCAGTTTTTACTCAACAGCAACAAGTGAAGTGGATTTATCAGGTTTTAATAGAACACGTTTGTCTTTCTATGTATGTTTCTGTGTGTGTGTGCGTGTGCTTCCACAGTGCCCCCAGATGGGGACGTTCATCGGGGTCTACTTGCTGTGCATGCAGAACATTCTGGGCGTCATTCTGTTCCTGCGCCTTACCTGGATCGTTGGCACAGCGGGAATCCTGGGCTCCTTTGCTATTGTCTCCATTTGCTGTGCCTGTGTGAGTTACAAACCCTCCTGTGTGTGTGTGTGTGTGTGTGTGTACATGTGAGTGCACGTGTTTGTGTGTGTGGGTACAGGCTTTGAATTAGCAGGCACACAGCATTAGCTGGTGGTCCAGAAATCTCCCCTGCTCAATGTGTCACTTTATAAGTTTGACGTTTCACTGTTTTAGGTTCTGTTGTTGTACTGTGTATACATACAGTTCATGCTCTCTTCTGCCCCCTGTAGACCATATTGAATGCCATCTCAATGAGTGCCACTGCAACCAATGGAGTTGTGCCAGGTGAATTCCTATCTATTCTAATTCTAATACTTTCTGAGCCATCAGTAATCGTTTATTGACGATGCCAAAGTCAGTGTGACTGTTCCAGGGACGATCTATTGACCTTAAATTCTTAACTGTAATCTAATCTTCCAACCTTCTCCCCCCTGTAGCTGGTGGCTCATACTAAATGATCTCCAGGTCTTTGGGTCCAGAGATTGGAGGAGCCAAGGGTCTCTGTTTCTACCTTTGCTGGATCTATGTACATACTAGGCACAATAGAGATACTGCTGGTGTGCTGTTACCGAGACACTATACACAGAATTGGCAGGATGTTTTGGCTCTACTCTATGGCTCCTTCTCAAAGTCAAGGAATGATCCTTAATGGCTGTATTTCAATGATGCTACATCATCGAATCAGATCATGTTCAAGGATGCTACAGTGCACATACACGGCAGGAGCCTTTCAATGGCTCATACCTGCACACTTGCTAGACTGGTCCATTGTGTGTTCTAAGAACTCTTGCTTAGCCTCTGAAGGACCCCAATTGCAAGGAAACGTCCTACCAAGAAAGCATCTTTGAATTTGAGAAACGGGTTATAGAGAGGCGAAGTCATTTCCACGTTATGGGACGTTAGTTTGGAAAACATATGTATGGTAAGGATGTATGGTACGGCAAGGATAAACGTATTTTTAAATCCCGTTTGAATTGTGACATGAAGTACACATGTGTGTCTATATAAAAGATTATTGTTCAAGTCAAGAATCTTGCTTCGCGTCACAATTCAAACGGGATCTAAAAATAAATGCTCAAGGAGAGCATCCACCAGCAGCTTTGTTAATGTTCAAGTCAATGGCGGGAGCTATGTGCACATGTCACCTAGACTGATTTCTTCACATTGATTAGGTCTGGACTTCTACATTACATTTACAAACAGACTATGTCATGATGTCTTGGCTGTAGAACAGTTAACATGAACTTTAACATTAAGTTAATTATTTACAGTAATATATTGACTTGATTCGTATAGTGGTTATACAGTATATTGAGATAATGTATAGTGGTCAAGGGTGCCATTCCCTCATGGGCCACATGGGGGCAGTTGGTGGGCCGCATTTGGCCCGCAGGCCGCCACTTGGCTCACTTGGCCTAGTATCACTAGGCCTGATACAGTATAGCAGAGCTGAGCTGCTATTGTTATTATTATATTCATTCATTTGTGACCATTGATAAAACACATTTAGCAGCTTCAATAAGACTGTCTCTTGCTTTCTGGAAGTGTGTTTGAGGTCTGCATGTCTGTAGTGATATCTGTGTGTTTCTGTTGATCAGAAAATGCAGTATTTGCAACAAAATAATAGCAATTAGATGTATTTGTTAATTTCTTCAATAACCCACATTCAAGAAATTAACCATTGCTAATTTTGGGAACAGCCACCGTCACAACGCGAGGGCCCGTCCAGTGTTGCTTGCAACCCTAGTTGGGGCCCGAGCACACACTGTAGGGACCCTATTGGATCCCTAGTGATTATCATTAGGGCCCGAGCACACACTGTGTGAGGACCCTATTGGATCCATAGTGATTATCATTATTATTAGGGGTCAAGCAGCGTGTCCAATGGGTACAATATACACAAGCCATGTAAAGAACAAAATCGTTCCCCCCTCTTGAGAAAAAAAAAGAAAGAAATGTATTAAGTTTTAAATTTACATCCGATGTAGCCTAACTCGAGTTACATTCGTTTATTTTTACTACTTTGATGACCATCATTGGCAAGTCCACTATTCAATGCTCCACCCTCCTTGGTTGTTGCTATAGGCATGCCAGTAAAGTAAGCTATTTGCACCTGACTTGTAGGCTAATGGTGTTTGATGTATTCCAAAGGAATATCACATTTCTCAAATAATAGTTCTGAAATACCAGAGAGAAGCAGACATAACTTTAAAATGATTTTGAGAGCTACAGTATCTTATAATTCCACCAGTCTCAATCCACAATCTTGGCCATTCACGTGAATGACAAACATGTAGGCTAGACTACAGGAACAGCAATATCCTTACAAAACCGGGTAAGTCAGCCTACATTGTTTTATTTTAAGATAATGTTTATTTATGACTTCCATTAGTTTTATTATCTTGGCTTG
>JAODOY010031203.1:5600-22224 GCA_025399855.1 Forbesichthys papilliferus | reverse complement strand
TTAATAAAGTGTGTGATTAATTGGGGAAGTGTCACATTGCCAGCCATTCCCCCTACTGCCCCCCCCCCCTCCCTTCCTCAGAGAGAGCTAAGGAGCCTTTTAATTACTCAGCGCTTCACGTGCACAGACGTGCACAGACGTGCACAGACGTGCACAGCCACGGAGGCCAAAGTGCTGGGAATCATCTGATGAGCTGGAACAGAAAGACTGTAAGCACTTTAGTGCACGTTGCCTATCAGATGTACTCTGTTTATACTGGGCATGCACACACACACACACACACAG
This sequence comes from Forbesichthys papilliferus, assembly GCA_025399855.1. Lineage (NCBI taxonomy): Eukaryota > Metazoa > Chordata > Actinopteri > Percopsiformes > Amblyopsidae > Forbesichthys > Forbesichthys papilliferus. The sequence goes on along the minus strand of JAODOY010031203.1, from coordinate 21,939 downwards.
ACACACAGACACACACACTCATGCACACACACACACAAACACACACACTCACACACACACACACACACACACACACACTTTCTCACACACACACACACACACACTCTCTTACACACACACACACAGATACAGATACAGTATTGTGCGTGTGTGTGTGTGTGTGTATGCGCGTGCGTGTGCGTGCGCCTGCGTGCGCCTGCGTGCGTGTGCGTGTGCGTGCGTGTGCGTGTGTGTGCGCGTGCACAGAGCAGGCAGCTGAAGTGTCTCAGACAGGGAACATCACAGCGTATTACTTCACTGTGTTGTTTATGCAGCCCTTCATTTACATCATATCGCGTTTCCCTGTCTGCTCCTATGGAGGATTTCACAGGCAAATGTTCCCTCCCCTCTTTTGCCTATCACTCTGGTTCCTCCTCTGTCTCTTCCTCCCCCTGCCTCCCCTGTTCCTCCTTACTGTACACCCCCCTCTCCTCCACTCCTTAGGATAATCAGCGTATCCTCGCTGTGTCCAGGACTGTGACTCTTCTCTTTGTCTGGCTCCACTCAGCATTAGCCTTGCCTGCCAGCTGCCTTTGTCTTCTTCACCAACGGCCCCCGTGCACTCGCACAGCCTCATGCACGCTCCTGCAGGGCACGTACAGCCTCGTGCACGCTCCTGCAGGGCCGGGGGTGTGGGGGGTGCACAGTGTACGGGTGGGCTCATGAGAGTTCTTAACGTTCCTCAAAAATGTGTCAAAGACGTTTGCTGCGTTTACTGGGCGTGGTGAGTGTTGCTCCGTGACATGTAGGAAGGGTAGCGCATATTTACCTGGGGGTTTGTGAGTATACGTCACCACCTATTTAGTACCAGTACCAAATGTCGTTTCATCACATCTTTCCATCTATCATGTATGCAGCCTCATTCTGATATAAATATCTGAATATGTTGACAGGCATTACGGACATATCCTTAAATTGGAACAGTGCGCTATGCACTGATAGAAGTGGTTTTAGCGCCTTGCAGGTTCTACCATCATCTTGCATCTGTACGGCAGAAATACAACAATCTAGTAAAACACAAACGATGGTGTTGATGTTGTTAGCCATGTAAGCGTTGTCCTGTCCAACCCACAGCCTATATGGACAGCACAACTCCTCCCTGTTGTTGTTAGCCATGTGAGCATTTTCCTGTCCAACCCACAGCCTATATTGACAGCTTAAGTCCTCCCTGCTTTATAACTGCTGTTCACACCATCCTGAACGCAGGGCTGGCGCTCCTGCTGAACACAGTCACGTCCCCAAGGCCCACTGTCCTCAGACGGCCCTGCCATGCCCCTCTACTGCCCTTCTACTGTGTGCGGGTCGTGGGCATCCATGAGGACGTACACACAGGGAAATGGCAACACACAACGTACAGGGTGTTCATAGCCAGCATTCAGCCTTAACACTGTTTACCACTTTCATTCCTAGCAAGGCTGCGGAGAGAGGAAAATACTTCAGCAGTACTGCAACGTTTGATTGAAGGGAACATTGAAATTGGAAGTAAACAGTGGTGTTATGCAAAAGAAATATTAGGCACTTAAAAGCAGCAAACAAATTAAACCTGTATTTACAAATTATGCTGACAAGGAATTTTCACTTAAGTTCCTAAAAAATCTCTGAAGCCCCTTGAGACCTTAATTATAATTACAGCTATACAAATACTAACCTAGGTTGCACCGATAACAAAATAGCCCAGTTACTGGAAAACATTTTCTGCACACCTTATTGAATGTACCTCCTAACAAGGTTTTACATTTGCAAATGTGACCTCTGTGCACACAAATGGTTTTATAATCCAGAGAAACTGGCCAAAACAAACCACAAGCTCTGAGAAACCCTTAAATCAGCAGTAGCAGAATACTGCAGTAGCACTAATACTGTCCACACAACGACTTCTAAAAGCAACGCAGACATGTAGAGACGAGCAGCTCCAGCAGAGCTTGGTGGACGCGCTCTTTCTCAGCAGGTTTCTGAGTGGACACACACACATGAGTTATGGGTGTTTATGATGCCCTTAACATCCTGGGCCACACACACACATGCACACGCACACATGCACACGCACACACACACACACACATGCACACGCACATACACGTACACACGCACATACACGTACACACACACACACACACACACACACACACACAGCAGAAGTGATGCCATCATCAAAAAAACAACAAAGCACCCAGGCCTCCTCCATTGTCTGGTGTTCCCCCCCCCCCCCTGTGATGTGCAGCACTGAGGAGGCTCTCAACATGCTGGGGGCAGACGTCATGGCAACCACATCATTAGTGCATCCATCATGCCACCTGTACATGACGTCATGGCAACCGCGTCATTAGTGCGTCCGTCATGCCACCTATACATGACGTCATAGCAACCATGTCATTAGTGCGTCCGTCATGCCATCTATACATGACGTCATGGCAACTGCGTTAACGTGTGTGCTCACCACGACTACTGCTCTCAGCTCAGCGCTCACTTGGACACCCTGGCCACGTCACACAGCCACCCTGCTGGTGGACCAATCAGGGACCAGTGTGGTGTAATGACGTTGAAGTCAAGTGTGTGTTTCTATATGGTGGGAGAGCTAGATGAAGAGATACAAACAGTTGTAGCAATGCTGATTGGTTAAACTGTCCAATAGTGTCAAAATGAACCAGAGGTCTACAACCAGTATAGGAAGCAATGTCTGCGACACTTTTCAATGTAGCGTGGCCAGACCCTGTTCACCAGGTGCATTGTGGGTGCAGACCCTGTTCACCAGGTGCTTTGTGGGTGCAGACACATTTCACCAGGTGCATTGTGGGTGCAGACCCTGTTCACCAGGTGCATTGTGGGTGCAGACCCTGTTCACCAGGTGCTTTGTGGTTCAGGTGACACCAGGCTCCTGACTAACTACTCGGTACATAAGCGTCTGCTAAAGGCTGTAAATGTAAGAGCACAGCAGACATATGGAGATAGCATGAAGCTGCACTGTCTGCCGTGGTAATCGTCTCACCACTGGCTGCAATCAATCAGCCGCAGATCCTTAATTCATCTGCGTGATGAACAAGAGACATAATTGGGTTTCTGCCAGATGTGAATGTGTTGCACACTAATGCCATCCAATCAGGAGCCAATGTATAATCATTCAGATGATCTGCATGACAAAATCTCGCAGAACAACAACAGCGAGAACACAAAAAGCCTTGGAGTGCTTCTGAAGCAGGCAGCTATTTTGAGACACTGAGAGAATATTAGAGAGTTCAGTACAGAAGTGTTCATCAGCTGGTACACTGGTGTACAGTAATGTGGAATCACAATGTTCTGATTGGGACAAACATCTAATCTGTTCATACGATCACCATGGCAGCAGCTAATTGGTCTCTCTTAAGAAGAACAATGTGGGGGGGTGCTCTGATTGCCCCACTGCGTAATATACTGAATTACTGCACGTCATATCAGAATTATGGTAAATATGACTTTCCGACTTGGAAACTTCACATGAACAAGTCAGGAAATTCTGAAATCATTTTGATATCTGAGTTCCTAAGATGGGGTGACCTTCAACCTTTCAATATGATCTATCTAAACCTTGTGACACTGAAAACAGTGCAGATATGAAGCAGTAGCGGGTGTTACAGCTTTGTCTGACACAATCAGGCTGGTTATTAATCATGTTTTTCATAGTTTCAGACCAAGCACAGATCTGAAACATACATGGGAATGGGGAAACGTGTGCATTACGGAGCATTACCTGCCGGTTAATTGTATTTATCTCCGACAACAAAGAACATGTGCGGAACCCCCAACAGGCATGTGAACGCAGCACAACGCACGCAGACTGTAACCCCCCAACACACCCCAGCCCCACCAGACACGAGAGTCCATGTGGGCACACAGCAGGGCAGCAGACAGCTCGGGGGAGAGGGGAGAGGAGATGGAAGGGGGTGTCAGCGCTCTGCCAGAGAGACACAGGCAGATGGATCCATCACATGGAGTGTAATTAGTGCACCCCGCTTCCGAGGGCAGAGGTTGGTTCCCTGGTTACCTGTTCCCCAGGTTAAACAGTTCATGCTACCCATAATTCATAGGGGAGTCAGCTGTCTCCTCTGAGTGACAGACGGTCGCTGTGCTCTTAAGTCAACAAAGGCGTTCTGATGTGACGGACAGGCTCCTCCCCCTCTGTCTCTGGAGCCACAGTGGTGCATTATGGATGCTAAGTAGGCCGCTCGGCTCTCTCCTCTCAGAAGGAGAGCCCCATTAGGAGAGCATTACCAACCGCTCTCTTTCTCCCTCCCTCTCTCTCTCCATCTGTCACTTCACAACCAGGAAACCACTCCAGCCGCCCACTTTAATATTGTAATATCACGCATGACCCCACGCTGCTAGGACAATGGCACCAGACCCTACATGAGACCAAGGGCTTTGTGCTGCTAAACAAGTTGGGCTTTTATTGTGACGTCTCGTGTCTATACAGTAAGCTAGCTGCTAGCGCTCTGCTTTAGCATTCAGTCTGCTGAGTCAGCTCTGCAACCCCCCCCCATCGTCCCCCGTGGGCCGACGGTCTCTCCAACACCCGGCCAATCATTGCCTGTCTGACGGGAAGACAGTTACTTCTGTAAAGCACCACTTTACCAGACATAGATCAATATTATTATTGTATGCTTAAGTTAAATACACAAATATAAATATTAGAACTATTATTCTTTACAAAACTGTCACACACGCCCCTGTAGTATGTGTAAGTACCACTAGGGGCACACCTGTACCCATTTGAGAAGCACCTAATGGTGTAGAAGCCTTGGGAAGCCTTCACCACACGGAACCCGCTACACACAACACACTACACGCTATACACAACACGCTACAGGAGACACACAACACGCTAAAGGAGACACACTACATGCCAACACGCTACATGCTAACACAATACAGGAGACACACAACACTTTACATGAGACACGCTAACACCCTACAGGAGACATGCTACAGGCTACACACTACAGGAGACACACAACACACAACACCCTACAGGAGACACGCTACACGCTAACACGCTACAGGAGACAAACAACACGTTACATGAGACACGCTAACACCCTACAGGAGACACGCTACACGCTAATACGCTACAGGAGACAAACAACTTGTTACATGAGACACGCTAACACGCTACAGGAGACATGCTACAGGCTACACGCTACAGGATACATGCTACAGGCTAACACGCTACATGAGACAAACAGCACGTTACATGAGACACGCTAACACGCTACAGGAGACACACAACACACAACATGCTACAGGAGACACGCTACAGGCTAACGCTACAGGAGACACGCCGTGTCGCGAGGACGGACGCCGTCTGAGCCAAGGTCACCCATGTCATTGTGGAGCTCTCCAGGCCTCAGGACCACCAGCGGTGACCTCTGACCCCAACTCCCATGCATGGTGAGGATGAGGTGGATGTGTGTGTGTGTGGACAATAGAGAGGGGGGAGGGAGGGAGAGAGAGAGAGGGAGGGAGGGTCTATTTAGGAGGTCAAGTGTCAGTAGTGGGAGGGGGAGGGGTCTTACCATATCCGTTGATGTTGCTGTGCACCATGGCGGTAAGCAACACGATCGCCACGGCGATTCTCCACAACCCTGTCATGATGTCTCACCCAATCGGGGGCTGGATGAGAGAGGGAGAAAGGGGGACATTAATTTGCTGTCTCTCATTGGTCTGCCGCTGAATAAACACTTGGCCCTCACCCCATGCTGGATGTATTGATTGGAGGGGGAGGGGGGGAGTTAAACGATGCGGGGAAGGCTGTGTCACGGACTCTCCAACAGCTCGCTGTGCATTCGCGTGCGCGGACACGGTAGAGACGCCAGCATGTCGCGGCCAGCAGGGCGGGGTCTGGGGGCGGGGCCTGGGGGCGGGAGGGGGCGGGGCCTGGGGATATCTGCTGTTGCCCCACCCTCCCTTTAGGTGATGGTGGGAGAAATGAAAACAACACTCGGATAACGGATGCCGAAGTTTACCGCGCAGCCCGGAGGGGGAGCGCGGGACGCGGTCGGGACGCGGTCGGGACGCGGTCAGGACGCGCAACAACAATAACAACCGCCAGGCGGATGAAGCGCGAGGGGACCGCGGACGATTCCGTTAACACACTTCTGCGTGCACGTACGCGCACATACTACAGCACACACAAAGACTATTGCACAGCGATGGGGAAGAGGGGTCCTATAACTAAACGCACATTGGCTATACAACGCGTCTGACACCCGCGCCGCCCGGTGGCTGGCACACACACACACACACAACATTCCGGTAGACGTCAGAGCATCAACGGTGACAGGTGCGCTCTCCCGTCCGCCCAGCCAACAAGCACGCACACGCACACACGCACCGTTCCGTTTAGCCTCCGAAGTCCTTCAGCGGGATCGAACGGGTCCGCGTCCCTCCGCTAGTCCAGGAGCTGCTGCCCCACAAATATGTTCAATATCACAGTCAGAATACTTCTAGATCTGTAGATCTGCCCGGCTTCACACAGGTCCGCGTTTGCCTTTGCGTTCTTTATTTCTCTCTCTCTCTCTCTCGCGAGCACGTCGACCGTTCACTGCAGCAAAAACAGTCTGTCTGAGCGCGAGGGAGGGACGATGGCGGAAGGGGGAGGGGGGGAGTAGAGGGAGGGGTTATGAGGGGTGTGTGTGTGTGGGGGGGGGGAAGGGAGTAGAGGGAGGGGTTAGGAGGGGGGTGTGTGTGTGTGTGTGGGGGGGGGTAATACGTTTGGGCACGCACGGGACCGGAGCGAGACGTGCTCAGATCGGGGTGAGACGCGATGGAAGAGCGCTCCTAGCGCGACGGACGGATGTCGGGATGTCCCACGTTCCCGTGCTACTGACCACTGACTCTGTTGTTACGATGTGCGTCACGCTATTATTGTTGTTATGGGTTATCCTAATTAATACCTTACTGGTGACGTCACTGGGACATCTCTAGACCTATAAGGAAACTATAAGACACATTAACATGAAATCCATATTCGGACGTGAATTGTGTGTGCGAGTCTGTAACAGGTGTGAATAAAATGTCCCTCCGCGTTTGTAGCCTATATGGTGCCGGGCCTACGTTCAGATTTACGCGATAGGATAAAGTAGAGCAGCAAAGCAGCTTTACCCAGAACTCTTATAATCCATCTTTGCGATCAATTATGAAGGTAACACTGTATGTAGGCTATAGGCAGGTGGGAAGTGTCTACAGTTGGCGACCCCGTCGTCTCCCCTTGTTACAGGCGAGCAGGATATGCACCGCCTCACCTGCACGGGTCCAGAGGGCCGCCATGCAGCAGGTATACTGATAAAATGGAGCTAACGGAACGGCGCCAGCGGGGCGGGACGTGGGTGGCGGCGGGACAATTTCTCCCACCACACCGTGCCGGTGGAGGGTAGCGGGACAAATACACTTGCCAGGGGATTAGGGATTAGTTTCATTCTCCCCCATGCGGATTAAGGATGTGTGTGTGTGTGTGTGTGTGTGTGTGTGTGTGTGTGTGTGTGTGTGTGTATTTAACAAACACAAAGGCCAGGTCACTTGCGGTGGAACATCGAACATGCAGGAGCGGTAACGATTGGCGTGTGTATGTGTGTGTGTGCTCGTGTGCGAGCGCTAGACAGCTCCCGGTGCGGAACGCCTTTGCGTGCACGGCAGCACACAGCTGGAATATGACCCGTTAGGAGTCCGCGTGTTCGTACCAGGGACCCTGGCTGCGTGGCGTTGCCCACCGACACCTGCAGTCGTCACCTTGCACCTGCATTATCCGCCTCCAGCGCCGCTCTGCCTGGCTTCAGTGGCTCATAACTCACGCAGACAGTAGGGAAATGTTATTTCCACTAAGATAAATTGTATGGGTTCAGTGCGACCGGCTTATTTCGGTGCAGGCATAAAAGAAGCCGAACCCAGACACACATCTCTGCCGGGACTCGAACCCGGAGCCTCTGGATTAGAAGTCCAGCGCGCTATTCCATTGCGCCACAGAGACAGATACGCTTTTTTTTATGAATCGCAGGTTTATATCCCCTCCCCCTCCCCCCTCTGCTCCTCCTTTCAGTCGCCGTCATCCTGCCACGCGCAGCATCAGGACCACAGCCTGGGTGGCGATATCGCGGAAGCCAGCAGGGGGTGCTGCGGGCGCATAACCAAGGCATACATTAACTCGTCGGATTTTCTAATAAACGGATATACTAACTATGACGACGCACGATAGCATGTCGCAAGAGAATGTTCCATCACATGAAGGAATAGTCCCCTGCTTCTACTAGTGAACTACACAGCCAACAGTCTCTGAAAGTGATTTAGCCAGTGAGACATTCCTTCACAATGAAGAACATAAATACATCGAGCAGTTTCATCTAAATATGAAAGACGCAGATCTAAATGCTACCTGCTGGCAAGAGAACGGTGCCTGTTAATATTCTTAGATATCAACGGTGTGGAAATTAGACCCGATATAGGCTAAGTATCTGACTTCAAAGTCGATGTGAAATTCCAATCAATTCAGATGTTCTTGAATGGAGACCACTTCACCACTCGCTGCCCTCCAACCTTGCCGCGCGGAGAACCAGAGCTCCGTTATCGATTCTGATACGTTTGACAGCGCCTCTGCTTCTGAACATGACCGTGGCTCCTCAATGCCCCCCCGTAAACAAAGCAGGCTAATGCAGCCTGCCAGGCGTTTGATTGGTACCAGCATTAACGAGCATTGAAGAGCATTAACGGACGTGCCGTCACAGTGCGTTCAGGGCAGCATATGTAGGTCACACTGTGGAGATGCCAAGTAGGCCACTTGAGCGTGGAGGGCAATAAAGCATCACAACACCAGTCTGGGTAAAACAGAACACAAGCCTTTATTTATTTATGTATTTATGCAGGACGGTGCAGAGTCAGGGTGTCAGGGCCAGAACACGATATAAACAAATCTCCCAGCAGGAGAAGAGACGTGCGTCTGCTCCGAGGAGGAGAGTCCTCCCCTCTCCTCCTCGGAGCAGACGCACATCTCCTCTCCTCTCTAGAGCAGACACATCTCCTCTCTTCCTCAGAGAAGACACACAGCGATGGAGGTGATCAGTGACAGAGCGATGACGGTGTAACCGGAGGCATAGACCTGGGGGATCTTGAAGCCCTTACCCATGTCCCACCACTGTGGACACACACACACACACAGTTAATGTATGAAGTGGCATTAGATGGTTAATAAGGAAGTATTGATCTGATGAGAACTGTTACGACCTCAACCTTCGGCAACCAAGGCAGTAGCCGTGACAGAACCAAAATAATGTGTGACTTTGTGTGAGTGTGTGTTAGTGCATGTGTGTGTGTGTGTGTGTATGAGTGTGAGTGTGAGACTTTGTGTGAGTGAGCTCCCCCACCAGGTGGCGAACACCATTGCAGCTGTGGTAGCACAGGGGGAAGGCCAGGCCGAACTTGGCCAGGCCGATGAGATAGGGTCCCATGGTCAGAGAGGAGATCATGTTCAGGTAGTCAGGGTAACTGCCTGGCAACACCAGCGAGGCTGCAGCAAACACTGATATGGCTGTGGGGATGGGGGGGGGGGTTATTACCTGTACTGACCCCACACATGTAAACAGAAACAAGCAGGATGTCGTCAAGGGCAACACAGTCGTGCGTTACCATGACACCATGTAGCCCGACTCGAACGACTCAAAGCTATTCTCTTTGATGCCTCCCACAGTGTCAGCCTCTTCTCTCCATCAGCACTACGTCACAGCAGCTCTGTGCTAACGTCTGATGCATAGACCCATGTAAGCTAACGTGTGATACATATACCCTTGTAAGCTAACGTCTGATGCATAGACCCCTGTAAGATAACGTCTGATGCATAGACCCTTGTAAGCTAACGTCTGATGCATAGGCCCTTGTAAGCTAACGTCTGATGCATAGACCCCTGTAAGATAACGTCTGATGCATAGGCCCTTGTAAGCTTGACCTGGGACTATGATACTTTCGGGAAGTAATACTGTCGATTTATTTCCATTGCCAACAAATGCTACATTGCAAGTTTGAATTCAGACTTGGTCATTGAGTTACGTAATTGGTCGTCCTGCATGTCAACCAAAATACCTTGCTTGTCAAGTATGCGGGTACTTAGCCAACACTGTCCCAGACTGTACGTATGTAAAGGCTGGCTCTGCGAGACTACTCCCATGCCAACAGCCCCATGCTAGTCTAGCAGAGCCAGCCTTTACATACGTACAGTCTGGGACACAGCACTGGCTAAGTGCATCAGTACCCGTTAAACTTGCAAGTTGGAAAACTAAACAGGACTCTGGCTGGCTGTTTACAGGTCTTGTAAATCTGTAAGATTTGTAGGCTACGGTTACTGATTAAAATTAATGTTTAATTTGAAATTAGTAAAAAAAACACTGCACTATCGTTAAAAAGGATAATCCTGTTCAATCAAGTGCGTTGGAAATGTTTTACAGATGGACATTTGTTTGGGCCCGGGACACCCATCTTGAAATGCTGATCCTGATCCCAGGCAGAGCAATAACCCATGAATTGCAATAAACGAGTATATCTGGTATATCTACCGAGAAAACGCTGCTGTCTTACTATCAATAGTGTCAACCTCGACAGACGTATATCGAACCTTAACTCCACGTCACTGGCACAGAACATTGCAGCTCCGGTGGTGGGCGTCACATAATATCAGAGCAAAACAGACTTGTATGAGTGACAGACAACTTACTATTTAAACTAAATAACAGTGACGTGTGTTGTCAGGATGAACCCGTCTATTAACAGTAACATATGGTTCAGGCCAGAGAGTTAGCGCATGCAGAGTGACGTGTGTTGTTAGGATGAACCCGTCTATTAACAGTAACATAAGGTAGTCACCTGCACTCAAGCCCACCCCTGTTCCTCTGTGTGTGATGGACATCATCATGGGCACAGACCATCTGAAACAAACAAGCAAACACACACACACACATCGTGAGGCAGGACGTTCTAACATTTAGCTTGTAGCATGTTGCATTTAGCATTCAAAATGAGGCATGTACAATTTAGCATGTAGCATTTAGCATGTTGCATTACACATGAGGCATGTAGCATTTAGCATTAAGCATGTAGCATTTAGCATGTTGCATTTAGCATTTAGCATTTAGCATGTAGCATTTAGCATGAAGCATTTAGCATGTAGCATGTTGCATGTAGCATTTAGCTTTAAGAATTTAGCATGTTGCATGTAGCACTTAGCATGTGGCATTTAGCATGAAGCATGTAGCATTTAGCATTAAGCATGTAGCATTAAGCATGTTGCATTTAGCATTTAACATGTAGCATTTAGCATGAAGCATGTAGCATGTTGCATTTAGCATTAAGCATTTAGCATGTAGCATGTTGCATTTTGCATGTAGCATTTAGCTTTAAGAATTTAGCATGTTGCATGTAACACTTAGCATGTGGCATTTAGCATGAAGCATGTAGCATTTAGCATTTAGCATGTTGCCTGTAGCACTTAGCATGTGGCATTTAGCATGAAGCATGTAGCATTTAGCATGTTGCATTTAGCATGTTGCATTTAGCATGTTGCATGTAGTATTAAGCATTTGGCCTCAGGCATCACTGTACATACTTGTAGATGGTAATGTGAGGAGACATTGGTCGGTTTGATTTGGAGTTTTTGTCCCAGAATTTTATCTCCTCCTTGGCTGACGTTCCCATGGCGACGGCACTGTGGCACACAAGCAGCAGTTGACAGTGTTGTGATTCTCAGAATGCCTAGAAATGACTCCCTAGTCCACCTTTAACAGACATCTTCACACCATAAGGCCACATACAGCTAAACCGAGGGATGAAAATTACTTAGTGTGTCCAGACTGAGGGGAATATTACCTTGTGCATCATATGTGTAGTGCACGCACACACACACACACGCACACACGCACACACACTTACTGGCGACAGATGGAACCATGCTGGGGTCTGTAGAGACAGATGCCTGGACGAACCAGAGTCCTGCAGCAACAACACAGAGGAACCTTAGCACATGCCCAACAGACTCCACACAACGCTTGCCAACGTCAAGCTGAAATCAAAGCTAACTCCCTCAAAAGCTATGCACCACACATTGAAATACATTGTGAAGCCTAGGGCGTTGTTGTGAGCGGTGTTCACCACCTTGTTAATGTTCCTATTTACGGAGACAGGGCTGTGTAGAAGTACCGTATGCATTTTTCAGCACACATCAAGAATGGTAAGATAGCGAAATGTGAGGAGATATTTGGTGAATTTGACAAGGGTATTATTATCCTACAATTAGCTTGCAATAGCTGACTATGCCTTCAACACATGCCTGATGGACCCCTCACAGTAGACTAGAGATACATTTACTAAGCAAAACACATGGAAATTAACCTGCACGGTGTCGGAGGGAGTGCTACTGACTAATTATTGTTCTTCTGCTTAACCAGTTGGTCGGAACAACACACTGGATGACTCTGTAAATGTCAAAACACAGTGTCCATTTGTGTCTCAGTGGAGCTGGAGCACTGTGTGATTGGAGACCCAAAAAGAAGACAACTTCACTTCAGATGGAGGTTCAAACTAGGCCTGGGCGATAAATCAAATTAATTTGAGTTTTTGTTTTTTAACTATTTGAAAAATGCCTAAATCGCAAAATTGAGATGACTGCTTTCACTCAAACTTAACATCTTGCATTAAGCTTTGCATAGGTCATGTAACACTAGGCTATTCTCCTACTGACACTGGCCTCTATCTGGGTTGGTACCCGGGCGCTGCACAGCGGCTGCCCACTGCTCCCTTAAGGGGTGGGTTAAATGCAGAGGATGAACTTTGCTACATGTACAGTATGTGACAATAAAAGCACCTTTACTGATATACTAGCTATAATTGGATCTGTATATTATCTTATACCTATTACTGGGCTATGCTTATCAAATGCACTGTATAGGCTACACCACCTATTGTAGAAATGGTAGGCTAGTATTAAAGTTTGTATATTTCTCCTATCATACTACAACCACAGACATACCCACTCAATGTATAACTCAATGTGTTGAAATATATTAATGTGGATGTTTCTCTAATCACTGCCTACCAGCTTTATTTAGTTTAACTTCAGGTATTTGTTGATATTGCACATACTGTAGGCCAGGACTATCTAACTCCGGTCCTAGAGGCCCGCACCCTGCATGTTTTAGATCTCTCCCTGCACCAACACACCTGATTCAAGGTTGTTAGAAGCCTGATAAATACCTGTTGATTTGTACGTATATGATTACATGCAAGGCATAGACAGGCAGTATAACGTCAATTTAACTTGCTATCTTGTCAGACAGCGCAGTGATATGCTTCATTCACAAGGGGATCAACGCTCGATCCCTGAGGCTGACAGAGGAAACTTCTTTCCTAACCACACTAGAGGCGGAATCGGGAGCGATAAGTCTGGCAGACTTTATTAGCAGATGTACAGCTAACGTTTAATTAAGACCCAAGAGCTGACTGTCAAAGTTCGCCTTGTGTTTGACCTTAGTTCTGAGACATGCTGGCCGTGTGCCACTAACGCGTCTAATGCTATAGTAGGATATCTAACAAGACGTGAATAGCGCAGATGGAACACTGACATAACAGAAGACTATTAGTCCCAGTTACGTACTATACTCCATTAAATACCCATTAATATTGTATTGTAACCTGACATGTTAACATTTGTGATGTTACTTTTCATTCTTCATCACATTTTCCAAACAGATCGCTGCTAACCTTGCGGCTAACATGCTACCGGAGAACAGCGAGGAAACAGAACATTACACAAGACGTTTCTCACTAAATATGGTCTTAACCTTTGTCTTCCAGGTTTAAACCGTGCAGGACGAGATAAAATGTAGCGCTTCTAACATGACATGAAGTCGCACAGAGGTACTGACCTTAAAAGCAGCGCCATGTTTGATAACGACTGAGGACGTGACGTCAGCACGCGTATACACTGCTACTGGGTTACACGAGAGGCGCCATTTTAGGCAGGTCAAGTCAAGGTAGCAACGTATAAATTAATATTATGTAAAAATCCTCTCCCTAATTTAATTAATATAAATATGCTTTTATTATTACATAATTATATTCATAGACTGTGATATTATAAAATTAATGTCTACCTACCACGGTATATTATTTTGTAGCCTATTAATACTGATATAGTATTTAATATTAGTTTTGTATAGATGCATAAGTGGTTGGATTGCTTTGCTGTTCTTATCTATTGTTGTTGTTGTTGTAATTATTATTATTATTATTATTATTATTATTATTATTATTATGTGTATATACTGGAATATACTGAGGCTAATGTAGAAATATGGCTATTTTTTAAGAGTGTAAAACACATGTAGATCATATTAGGCCTATCTGATATAAAACAAATGCCTATCAACATGTTTATCTTATTTTATTTAAATTGGCTCTGTGCTGAACATTTCCCCACACTATTCTTTAATAGCACAACATATTTCTAAAACTACTGAAACACATTTCAGAAGACATTTTATTTGGCAAACAATGTTTGGTTTATTGCATAAGAGGCCACGCTACATAATCTTGGCAGCATTTCATTTGAGACACAAGCTTTATAAGGCCATTCTACTGAAGGAAATGTCTTCTGGAAAATAACTCTCAAGGCACAATCACAAGCTTATATTCGGGAGTATTTTCTATGATAATCAGATTTGTGAAATGATCCATGCAATATTACATCTGACACACACACACACACACACAGAGGGCTCTGAATGCTAATAATATGTCTCTTGTTCCACCCAACCTAGAAGACAAAAAAGAAACAAAAGAAACGTCAAGAGTTTTTCACAATATCCTTTGTATTCATTTCGTTGCTTTAGCCTGCGAACTTTCAAAATGAATCCCGCTCATAACTGGCAGTAATCATATTTGTTCATCTGTGTGTCACGCTCTGGTGATCACAGCCAGGCTGTACCACACAGATGAATAAAGATGATTAACTGTATTTATAAATGGTATTGGTCTCCTCATCCCCCACCCCACCCCCCATCAGAAACACAGCGAAGAGACGCTGTGTTTTCGCTGTGTGTGTGTGTGTGTGTGTTACTGTGGGCGTATGTAACAGACACTGATTATCTTCCTGGTGTGCGTACAACTTTTTAGGAGCACAAAGACGATGCTTTTTAGGCTGGTATTACCAGACCCACAATGCACCTGGTGAACAAGGCCTGGACACGCTCCATTGGAGAGTTTCCAGTCGTTGCCTCCTGCTGAACGTAGACCTCGGTTGGAAGCAACACTGGGCGGGCCCTGACGCAGGTCGGGGCGTGGCGCGGACTTGGATATTAATCATTATGCGTGTTTATGTAGAAAATGTCAGCAACCTGCTCCGAGCAGGGCATGAAAGCATAATTAATGTAATTGTCTGTCGCATATAAGTGGCGCTATGATTTTGAGTGAATATTGGCATATGCATGTCTTCAGGGCGGGACATTTATGAATCATTTAAAGTTTGGTTCAGATTTAGGCAACAATATGATGTTTCTTGGCAAAGGATGTGCCTTCGCCGCATGCCCCAGACAAGCCGTTCAGGTTCACTGTGAAACTATTGGACAGCCTTTAACCAATCAGCATCGCTACCACTGTTCGTACCGCTTTATCTAGCTCCACCACCGCCATCTTTGTCAGGACCACATTTAGAAACAAACACTGACGTCAATGTCATCGCATGCCCACTGGTTGCTTATTGGTCCGCATTTCAGAGTTGCTGAGCTGAGGGCTTTCTGACCATGGTCCCAGGGAGCTGGGAGCAATGTCCCTGTACTTCCATTGAAAATTAACAATGATGTTTTCAGCATCATTCTAATTAAGCATGTTCATTTGTAAGGTTGCAGGCTTACAGTCACAATGGTGGTTTGTATTCGGTCGACAGTTTAGCTTAATTATAACAACAATGTAGCAAATTAAAGTAATGTAGATAATGTAGCCACGGGTCTCACCTCCTGGTCTCCTTCTCAGGATCAGCTTACGAACCTCATCATACACGAAGATCAGCAGGCTGTAGGGTAGAGCACAGAACCACCACACGATCCTGTGGACAGATAGACAGGAAGACAGGTAGTTAGATAGATAGACGGACAGGTAGATAGACAGACAGAGAGGTATGTAGGTAGACAGAGAGAGAGAGGAAGACAGACAAAATGGTATGACATCTATAGAGGGTATATAGGTGGTCCTACCTGAGGGGGTACATGTCTCCTATAGAGGGTATATAGGTGGTCCTACCTGA
>JAODOY010031183.1:0-22226 GCA_025399855.1 Forbesichthys papilliferus | reverse complement strand
CAAAGAAAAGCTGATTTGTCTACAATGCCAAACAACAACCCACATACTCATCCCACAAATGCATGTTCCTTACACATGTATGGAACACACATAATCAGGGGTTCCAAAGGTATAAGATGTAAGATGTATATAGAGGTATTGTTACAACTAAGAACTAATCTACCAAATGCACATACTTTTTGTGTTATGTTTATATGATTATTATCACCATCAGTGCTTCAATGTATTCAATCTGGTGATTTAAATACTTTTTACTGTAAGATACTCTATGTTGAGCAATATTGTTCTTAAATTCAGTACCACCATACTGTATAGCCTGCTGTCAAGGAATGTTTGGGTCATGTGCCAGGCATTACAGTTTACAGATCATTTCTACTGTCTGTCTCACTGTCTGTATGTTTCGCTGCTTGTCTGTATGTCTCATTGCCTGTCTGTCTGTCTCACTGCATATCTGTCTGTTTGCCTGCAGGGTGAAGACGTCAGAGCTGTTTGAGAGATGGAGAAACCTGCAGGTATGCAGGTGGGAGCAGAACAAAGTAGAGACCAGCAACTTCAAGTGAGTCTCAGTCTCTCTACACCCATGGTGCCTCAGCACCCTCTGCTGCTGCACAGAAGTCATGTGGACTGTGTGTGTGCATGCATGCGCTTGCTTGCGTGTGTGTGTTCACAGACCTTGCTTGACTCACATCTCCCTGCTTTCCCATGTCCATTTTGTACACACAGTTTGCTGACCTTAGCAAATTTGCAGCTTAGCGTCACCCCGGTTTCAACCATAACCAATCAGCTAAGTTAGCTCCTTTGTGGGAGGGCAGGGAAGTAAACCAGTCTAAATGTATGGAATTATATGATGTAAATATCACATCTATCTCTGTTTACCAAATGCATTCAGATACATCACGTGTTTCAAGCTAAATCCCTTTCATGGTATTGTCCAATAGGATGTCTCTGTCTCGCTGCTGCAACGCTCCATCCTTCCTGTTCACCACCAAGAGGAACACACCGGCAGGCACTAAACTGAGGTATGAAGTGGACACCAGCGGAGTCCTTCCTATCACCACAGAGGTTTTCAAGATGTTCCCAGATGTGAGTGGTTTATCCTCTGTTCATAAAATACAGGTCTCCAATGCTCTATTCTTTTATGAAATAGAATATACCTATTCTATTAATTTATATCAATTGATTTATGGTTGTTTTTGCATATGTAATGCATGCACGTGGAAATGTGTGGGGGCTTGAAGGTGCTTTAGTTAGTATGCTGCAATTCTGACTCAACCCTGTATCTGTTTCCTTCAGGACATGCCGTATGCCAAAACACAGTACAAAAAATGTGCCGTTATCGGAAATGGTGGCATCATCAAGAACAGTAAATGTGGACAGGAGATTGACTCAGCAGATTTTGTGTTCAGGTACCCAGCTGATCACAAAACTAGACTCTCAAATAGCTTTTAGCTCCATTATAAACAAACTAGGGTAATCACTTAGAAACAGATTCCTTCTAATTTCAGGTTATATCATGTGCTTTTCTTGCAGATGTAATATACCACCCATCAATGACAAATATTCTGCTGATGTTGGCACTAAAACAGACCTAGTGACAATAAATCCAAGCATTATCACTGAGAGGTACTGTAAATCAAGATAGTACTATAATGCCCCCAATCTATGTTATGACATAGATATGACATAAATGTTATGTTTACACACAGTAATTAACACTATTATTACGAATTTCAATATTCCGAAAGCAGCACATGAAAAAATTGGAAGTGGAAATAAGTCAAAATAATAACAGTGTAAAAGGAGTGTAAACATAGCATAGTTTGCTCTATCTTCTATCCATTTTCTGTCCCCTGTTTCATTTTGGATGGCCAACCAGGTTCCAGAAATTAGAAAAGTGGCGACGGCCATTTTATGAAATCCTCCGAAACTACGAGAACTCCTCTGTGGTGCTGCCCGCCTTCTACAACACCCGCAACACGGACGTCTCTTTCCGCGTGAAGTACTTGCTGGACGACTTTGACTCCCGCCGCGGTGTGTACTTCTTCCACCCCCAGTACCTGCTGAACGTGCAACGCTTCTGGTCCGTGCAGGGCGTCAGGGCCAAGCGTCTCAGCAGTGGCCTCATGCTCGTGACGGCAGCCCTGGAAATGTGCCAGGAGGTCCACTTGTATGGCTTCTGGGCTTTCCCCATGAACCCGTCCGGGATCTTCACTACGCACCATTACTACGACAACGTCAAGCCACGACCCGGCTTCCACGCCATGCCCCACGAAATCTTCAACTTCTTACACATGCACACGCGCGGAATTATTAATGTGCACACCAGCCAGTGCAGTTGATCCACTTGTCTCGGCTCAAAACCAACGGCTCAAAATCTGGTTGTCGTTATTTTTTAGGTCATTTTTAGGTCATTTTAAGCTTTTGTTTTTTTACTGAGACAATCATTTATTCAGACAGTGGAAGGGTAAAGGAAAGAGTAGCAGAACCCATATGCACAAAAGCTCCAGCTAAATCCATTTTAGACCAGTAAGTAGTAATGCTCCAAATATATCTACGTTATTGTTGTGAAGGAGCAAGGCTGAGTTCTCTATTCGTGCTGAAAAGGAACAATGGCCTTTTAACACCATCACATACTGAAGGTTGTTTACGTTAATACTAACAATACTTTTTCTGTTGTTGATGTGTATTTTTACCTGCTTAAGTAGCAAGTCCAACAACTGTGTTTGGACTCCCTTACCTTCATAGATGCTTGTTTTTTAATGTGATCTTCCTAATGTCGTTTCTGTGACGTGTTTCAGTGGCTCAGTGGTAATGCTGTACAAAAGTGTTGTTTTCTACTCGACGTTGCACAAGTATTATAGTGAAACAAGGCCACATTACGGGCTGATCCTTCTTTCATATCTGGTAGATTATTTGTGACACCATTAATTTCTCTCTTTATTTGGACACTGTGGATGTCGCAGATTTTAATGTTTGTGTAAAAAACTCAAACTTGATATTGAGCTGGTTATAAAATAATAAAAAGAAATACATAAGGTGTAACTTTGATAGTTTAACTTTACTAAGCTATTTCCAATTCATCAAATTCAACATGTGAATATTTTAACACAGCGACTCTCCTCAAATGGCCTTTTACTCTATGGCTTCCATTCTTCCGTTCAACTAAAGTACTGGTACAAATAGAATAGGGTTTTTCTGGCTTGCCATAGTTTTGAACAAAGGTTTGATGAACATTTTATATAGACAACACCATAAATGTCTCTTCCTGGGCACATTTCTTATTTTCACAAAATACAACCCAGTCTCCAACTGTCATTCATGTCTTAAACCACGCTGCCTTATGAGATATGAAGCCCTCTCGCCGATATGCAATTCACCCATGTGTATTGCTTATCTAAGCCACATTATTTTTAACTGTTTTACTGTCACCTGAATCAGTGGACATTTCACCGTCAACCAGAATCTATGTGCAAAAGTCCATGTGTTTTCTGTTTGAAATTCTGATTTGACTTTTTTCCTGTAAGATAGAATTCCAATAATATTCATATAATGCTGTGCATGACTTTATTCTATACTTGGCTTTCTGTGTGCCTGCTTCTATTATCACTGAAATATGTTTACACGGTGCTTTTGGAAATGATACACAAGTGTATCCAAAATATACAAATTGAGTTGAATTGTATTCTTATGGATGCAATGTTAATTGATGGATGAAAATAATGAATATGGCTGGCCCTTTGTAAAGAAATCTTACTGTTATATAGAATTATGTAATTCCCCAACAAAACATTTATTAGTGACCCATTGCCTGTGTATTGGAAAAATGCTGACCATTTGGGCATGTATGTAATGTTTTCAGCTGCAGCTGAATTATTTCAAGAAAATCATTAATTTGACCCTTTGCCCCACAACACATTTATTTTCTAAATGCATCACTGCTAATGTTTGCTACGGTTCGGGCCTGTGTATGCATATAGGCTTACATAAAGATATGTGAATAATTCAAATCACCAAAGGACAATTTGTTCCAATTTCCAATCTTCCTACAAAATAAAAATAAGAGTGGAACAAGGAGAGGCATTGTGCATTTAATGCATGGAAGCATATATCACCTTTATACAGTGATGTTGTAAAATTTGTAAATAAAGTTGTTTTGATTTTCTCAACTTGTCTGAGGTCTAATGTGTTTGAATGCTATCAAAAACAAGAAAATGTAAACACAAATGTCTTGGTTGGCTATATAGTCATACTAATTACATTTTTATTAATTTATAATAAAAATAAACACAAAGCCACACATCAAATACAGTATTTTTTCTGGAGCAATTCATTTTAGTTCACTGTGCTTTTAGGGCAGTAAGACTACACATGGTGCTGAATTAGCGTCACCTGACCTCTCTTAGTAGTTCTGCTACAATTAGCTCTTTAAGCTACACTACTTTCATCACCTTAATTATTAAGCAGTGGTCAGTGTCAATAGGCCTCTCACTTACTGCAGGAAGGTTATGCCTGCATTTAATCTATAGTTCTGAGACACCTTACATTACAAAAAAAAAACTGTCAAGTAAGTGTAAGAAAATAAAAGCTATTTATCAGTTAGTTGAAAACTATGAATGAAGGTATAATCAGACAAATATATAGGGTTATATAGCTTGGTGTAACCAGATCATATTCACTTTGTGAATAGGTCTGGCCTAGTTTCGCGAGACCATCCTGATCTCGTGAGCTTCATTTTAATTTCGCCATGAGAATCAGTCTGGAAAGTCTAGGAATAATTTTTAATATGTCCGAGTAGCAACTGAACTTTTCAATCAGCGTCGTGTTTATAGCTATATGGATGTGTTTTAGGTGTGCCGACCATGGTGCCGACAGCAAAAACTACCAAATGGTTCATCCAATCAACTGCCAAGTATTTTTTTGAAAGTACAGCCATTCACATACAGTTTCAATGTACGGCTCCACAGATGGACTTGTGACAACAATTTCTCTGGCATGTCAGGTTAGATCTGGCCATGCTCCATTGGGTGTTCACAGTCGTTTCCCCCTACTTGGCAAAGGCCTTCGGTTAATTTTGAAGAAATTCGACAGCTCTGAATCAATCAGCATTACTACAAGTGCTTTGATTGTTCTACCACCATTTCGAAGCATGCTTGACATCAATGTCATCTCACATCTTACTCATGTTTCCAAACTGTAATCTCAGCTAAATAAATGTATCTGAGAGTCGTGGCCAGGCTAAATGTGTAGTATGCAAGAACGGTCAACATTGTCACAAATTCTCATTTGATGATGATAAATTACATAAACACAAACATCTTGGCCTTCTCCATTCCCCCTATGTGTTTGTTATCGGGTATCAGGTGGAAGCAATAACACTAATGGAATGGTTTGGCTCACACACAGGCAGAGAATGTATGCCAGGGTTTTGGAACTTTGGAATTTGCATTCTAGCATTTGAAGCAATTTAAAGAGAACACCATTTAAATGTTTAAAATCCTTATTTAATTTAATCAACATGATTTATTACAAAACATATAAACTATATAATATACAAGATAAAACACTTATGAAACACAACTGCTACTCCTTAATAGATTCGAATACACCAAATACTAGTAGCAGATTTAGGCTAAGGCTAAAATCAATTCATCTGAATTACTGTCCTGATTCAATGTGTTTTCTAATTATTGTTTATGTATATCTATTCCTGTCATAGATTGCCCCAGCCTTTAATGCATACAACTACTATACAACTTAATTTTATTTGATAACAAATCAAGTCAGAAAAATGTCAGTGTCAGGCTAAATAAATAATTGCTCCATTAGGGCTCCATTGTTCTGACATATACTGTAGGTCTATAATCATCCATTATTCTGGACTGGTACATGTGATTTATACACATCACTTAATACTGTAAATAGCACTGAACAACTATTGCTGTGCATTAGTCAGCAATTTTAGAGTAGCAGGATAAATATGTTTGTGTGTGTGTGTGTGTGTGTGTGTGCGTGCGTGCGTGCGTGTGTGTGGCGCACACGAGTGTGGGCTTGTTAGCATGTATGTTTGCATTAGAGCAGGTATAAGCGAGACGCCCCCAGCCCGTAAAGCGATCCTAACACCATGAATAATGGAGGGTGGCGTAACACAGGAGAAGTCCTCTCTGCAAGTCTCCTTTTTCACAGGGCTTTCTCCCCATGGTCACGTGAACGCCGACAGTGAGGTGACAGTCACATTTCATGAGCGCACACTGTGGCCCTACAGCTCAGGACACAGTCTACCTGTGGCCCAAGATTGTCACACACACACACACACACACACACACACTGCCTGGCCTGAGCCCTGCCAGGGCGCCTCTCTGCAGCCACGGGTCAAATTAATTGTCTTACGCCTTGTGAAACTCAAGGCGCCACTTAGGAAACTAAAAGCCAATGGAAGTGGATGAATAAAAGATGTCGTCCAAGAAGAAAAAATCCACAGATTCGGTAGAAACTGAAGAGGCCGGTGACGGAGCAGAGGGAGCGGAGCCAAAAGAGAAGAGCAATGTGGCGGCAGCCAAAAGTGATGCCACAGAGCGCAGGGAGAAGAGCCGGAGGAAACACAAGGTGGAGGAGAGCTCTGCGGAGCAGGACTCCCCCGGGAAAGAGACGAAGAAAAAGGTGACAAGGGAAAACACTAAGACAAAGAAAAAGAAGCCGTCTGAGGATGCAGTGGTGGTGACCGAGGACCAGAATGAAGCCAACAACAACAACAACGACCCCAACACCAGCGGCAAGAAGAAGAGACCCGCCGAGCTCGCGGGAGATGAAGAGGTGATTGAGGAAGCAAAGCAGGAGAAAAGAAAGACGAAGAAGAAGAAGACCTCCACAGAGGAGGACATGGGGTCCAAAGACAAAAAGTCCAAAGATGGAGGAAAGAAGAAGAAAAAGAAGAACGGAGAGGATCCTGTGGAGGAAGAGCAAGAGGAGGAGGAAGATACCAAGAAGAAGAAGAAGAAGAAGGCCAAGAAGGGGGGAGACAGCGACGAAGACAATAAGAAGAAAGGGAAGAAGTCCAAAAGTAAGCAGGTGGACTATGCTGAGATCTACCAGATGGAGCTGCTCAACTACCACACCGACTCATCGGACGGCTACGAGGATGAGTACTACAAGAAGAAAGGTAGTGTCACTTTTATAGATGTGTCAGCCCTTTGGCTTTAGTCTGGGCCTGACCTCCACGATGCTTGTTGTATGCCAGCTCACATGTAGAACTGACCAGGAAGACCCTGAGGTCAAGAGGTCAGCTTTGGAAAAGCCCTTTCTTATTGGTGAACGCTTCAGAATGTTCCACATGAATGGCCCCCAACAGAGATCAGGACAGGTGCTGGGAGCTGTCTCAGGGTTCGAAGCACAGCGGCCTGAGCCAGGTGTAGAGATACAAGCCATATTACTTGTTTTAGAATGGAGACGGATGCTGTAAGGTTTAATCAATAGATTTAGGTACATTTGAAGGTGTACTGCTTAATTGTGTAATAGTGCCTGATAGCACAACTTAATACATCAAGGGGTGAACCTTTCAAAATGATACCAATATTACGTTGCTCAGTACAGTACAAGTAGGCAGTGCATGGTCGTTCAGACACCAGTTTATGGAATTATTCTTAGACTCTTTCCATATTTACCATATGGGGCTTTTGCTCTAGAACAGTGGTCCCAAATCCTGGTCCTATGCAGCCCTGCATGTTTTAGATGTCTCCCTGCTCCAACACATCTGATTCAAATGAATGGCTCGTTATAACGAGCTATGCATTTGAATGTTAATCAAAGACATTTCATCACATTACCAGCAACCTTTCTGATGTGGGCAGTAGTGAATAAGAATATTGCAGAATTATTACTTGTATTGTATCATAATTTGATAAAGGGGAGGAAAGATCATGTGAAAGTACTACATTGGACTAATAACAGGGTTAACAAGTTTAGCATTGATGTGCGGTAATTTACACCAATGCTAGCTAGCAGGTCAGCTAAAGTACCTTCTGTTCCAGTATCAAAGGCTTTCTGGAACAGTCTGCTTAGGAGTTTATCAGGGTGTTGATTTACCAGGCCACTGTCTAATTTGACCAGGTGTCTCCCTGTCTCTTAATCATGTAATAGGCATTTCCTTGTTAATTAGGTCTTCATGTGTATTTTTTCTCTAATGCTCTCACATTGCTCTCCATCAAGTCTTAGCCTGTCCTTTCTAACTTTCCCTCAATCGTTTGTGGTCATCAGTCTAGGTCGACTATCTGTAAGCATACCCATTGTGTAAGTACACATCATCCTATCACAGACTCTTACTCTCTTCTTTTTAACTCTGTATCCAATGTAATCCATCTAATGTATCCAACATTCATCCAATAATTCTTGGTGAAGTCATGAACTCTCGGATCATAGTAGCTCATCAATCCTGAATTACTCTCATATCATATTGCACCGCACTACCGAGAAGCATATAAGAATACTCCCTTCACAGTATTCAAATATTGAGTATTGAATTAGTATGTAAATTTGGTCATTGACAGTGTCAAGTTTACAAATGCCCTTTAAAGAGTACTAAACCAATGCTACAATGTAGCCTATCATTGTACAATATGTTTCTTTGTGTCCAAAGTCATGTGGTCTTCTTAAGCAACCGCTGATGAAGAGTTTACATTTCACCTCATCTCATGAGTTGGTCTATAACAGGGGTGGGCAAACCCGGTCCTGGAGGGACTCCAACATACCTAATTCAAATGAATGGGTCGTTATCAGGCATCTGCAGAGATTGATAACGACCAATTCATGTGAATCAGGTGTGTTGGAGCAGGGAGACATCTAAAACATGCAGGGCAGCGGCCCTCCAGGACCAGGATTGCCCACCCCTGGTCTATACTCTGACTAGCGTTGCTCTGACTTATTAAAATCTGTCTGTTCAGAGTTAATGCAGGCAATAGCACTGTATAAATCATAGATAAGTGTGAAAGATAAATAAGGTAAGAAAAGATAACATTTTAAGTCTTTCTCCCTGTCAGTGTCAGATGACACAAATGCGCTGATGAAACATGAGAGAGACAGTTGGCATATTGCCAAGCATGGATTCACCGCAGATATTTGCTGTATTCAATTCCCTGGCAGCCATGCAACATTACACCACTTGCTGTGTGGCCAATATAATGCTTATAGATTATTGTGTCTTATCTATTCATGTGACCTTTTTGTACATTTGAATATTATGTTTATTTTTGTCTTCATTGTCTAAAGCTTAGTATTATTTACCTGCTACAGTGTGAATTGATTACTTTCTGTAAACCACAGAAAATTCACACAATTCACATAATTTCTATCGCTCTCTGTTTTTACAGTTTATGAGGTGGTAGCTGTGACTGGCGATGTTAAAGGAGCAGGCACAGATGCAAATGTGTTTGTGACACTGTTTGGAGAATTTGGTGTCACCCCCAAGGTGCACCTTGCCAGCAAGTGAGTTCTAAAGCTTTGTTGAATAAGTCATGAGCTTTGGCCCTGTTTATAAATATGTTATACATACTGTATGTTGTTCCTCATGATGCTAATCTGTGTATTGGTTACGCTACTATTGCAATGCTGTAGATACAAATCATGATGTCATGCTCTGAACTTGTTGTTGAAAAGCTGCATGTAGTTCAAGTAGGGGATGATGTACATCTCACTATGTCAGCTATTAACTACTGACCATTTCTATTCCTCCCTGATCCTTCAGCACAGAGAAGAGGTATTTTCTTATCAATCTGCCAAAGGATGGTTATGACCCTGTCCTTGTGTTGGGTTGGATTGTGTACATGACACTGTATGAAAGAGTATTCCTGTGCAACAGTACAATCCACTACATCTGTTGGTCAAATTTACCAGTACAAATTTAGTTTCTCAATATATTTGTACCAGTACAATTCATACATGTTTTTTCATGTTTAAAAAAGGAAAGAGCCTGTATTAAAATATTGTATAAGAAGATGCAGGAATATCATTTCCATACAGTAGCATACCTCGGACCATGTCCATAATCGGACACAGCATATCTGGAGTAAGGAGGAACTGTGTGACATGGCTGGTCTTCTTTTCCATTCAAAGGCAAATGAAAGAAAACCACCATGTCATTTCTTATGATGATCGAGTGACCCTCTAGGTATCTTATCAGACGCTCCCTTTGTCTTCGAACACACTGATTGGCAGATAGGATTACCAGAAGGATACAGGGTGTACTGATATAATGTGTCCACGTTAAGCCTTGTCATCCATACCCTGCAACAGACCCATCTTCTCCAAGGCCTTATCAGAGAGCACCCACATGCACAGCTCTCAGCATACATGCTGTGCAAATAATGTTACACTGTAAAGCGTACAGCTAGATTAGTTTATGTTTGATTCTAAAGCTTCCTTGCCTCAGTATAAGTCCACACACCAAGATGTTCAAGCATATAGCTACGAAAGACATGGGTCTCTTTCTGAGAATGGTAATACATGTATTATTGATAAATTACTTATTTGCATTATATTTAATCACAAAAGTCAATATGTGAACATACAGGTAAGGAGGCTTTAGAATCCAAGGTTTATGATCAATTAATTCTAATAAATTATTAAACATAACATTATATATTTGTTCCTCAGTGCATATAACAAATATGACTTTTCATTGTACTTGAGCGTAACACATTATATTACATAAAGGTAACAAGTTACAATAATCATGTTGAAGGCACTAAAGTTGATGTGCAGTGTTATTATGTGACTTCTAATACACTATAGTGGAGGAGTTTCACCTTACTCCAATGAATATCAGGTCCTGCCTGTATTGTGTAACAATAGGAAAACATTATAACATAATACAGGTAAGTGGTGGTTTTTATGGCTAATCATATATTTATGGATTGCCCATTGGGGGCAAATCAAGAATGCAACTCTTTGGAATTCCAGTGTAATCAAAAAATTTAAATTGCATGAATTCCAACGTTTGCATGTGGGCGTGCCTTTATTATTAACCAATCTGTTTGTTTCAAATTCTCTTAGGTGATTTAACATGCAGACAGAGTTAGACAGCATTATAAACACATGTAACTTAGACCTTTAATTATCAGTTCCATCTCAGAATTGTTACTTGTTATTGCAAGCAGGTGAGATCGCATTGGACAGAGACAGGCAGGTCTCTTCTGTGGAAGAAAGCTGTCTAATTCACTCAATTTGGAAGAATATGTTTTCCATCCACACAGACTTAACTCATCACTGTTGGGGTGAATAGGGGGAAGGGTGAGGACTAAGAGGGCATCTCCAGGAGGGCTACTAGTGTTAAATTCCACCTCTGCCACTAGACCACCAAGGTATAGATTAGCCAGACATCTAGTTTAGAGGGTTAGGATGGGTTACAGCTCTTTTGTTGTCTTTGTCTTGACTCTGTATCTCTGTACTCTCAAACACACAAATTACTTCTCTCTCTCTCTCTCTCTCTCTCTCTCTCTCTCTCTCTCTCTCTCTCTCTCTCTCTCTCTCTCTTACACACACACACACTTACTCTAAAATATACTGTCTCTCCATAAAATTGCAGAAGTCGAACAGCATTTGAAAAGAATAAAACTGATGTTTTCCGTATCAAAACACACAACGTGGGACCAATAAAGAAACTCAGGTACAGTCATATGATTGAAACTTCAAACACAAAAGCTTTAAATTCAATGGCCAGCAAAATTCGATTATCCTAGTATAAATGCATCCTAATGGGTTCAGACCTCTGGTTCATTTTGAAACTACTGGACAGCCTTTTAACCTGTATTGCTACAGCAGTTTGTATCGCTTCATCTAGCTCTACCTAATAAACATTAGACTATCTGTTACGCTGGGCGGTGAGGTAGGAATCCTTAAACTGTCATTACAATTTGGCTAAGCTCATCAACATGTATGAAATAATATTTTATTCCATATACCCTAACACAAATTTCTTGATTTAATTGAATTAAACTCAACAATAGCCAGCATAAAGTGCAGGATAAAGCAGGCTGATATGCTAAATAATACCGCTGTGTGAAACTGATATGGCCATGATTTTGGCCTCCACAGAATTGAGCATGATAACACTGGGATGAATGCCAGCTGGTTCCTAGACAGGGTGGTGGTGACGGACATGAGCCGGCCTCACCTGCGCCTCTACTATCCCTGCATCAACTGGCTGAGCCGAGAGGAGGGCGACAACCTGTTTGTCCGGGACCTGATGGGCAGCCTAAACCCCATGGATGTACCAAAACGTGAGAAACGAACACACACATCACCATCTTGATGAACCCGTTTAGTAACAGACCTGACAATCTACAACCGTTTGAGTCACATCTTAAGGTAATCACAGTGACTTTTTCAAATATATTACGATCCATGTATTTTCCCCAAGGACAGTATGTAATGATTTAGTAAAACTCCCTACAGTAACATAGAATAAGCTGAACTGATGGGCGCCCACTGGCCTATTCTGTAGGTGTTAACTGTAGATATCAATTGATCACTTACCAATACCTGCTGTAAGCCTGGATATATTATAGAATGCCACACTTAAAAATGATGGCCATTGTTGCAATCTAAAAGTGCTCAAAAGCTTGACTGTACTGTAGGTGTTGCTAAAATACAGATCTGCATAGATGCATTAGAGTAACACTTGAAATTAAACAGAAAAAATATAACTAGTCTTACATAGTGTTGCATAATTTTTTTTATGCTCCTTCATAGTTATATTTATGTGTGGTACACATAAACACTGTAGTGCTTGTATGTATGTATCCGCCATACAAGAAAGTCCCATTTGTATTCAGACTTTAATTAAATGGGAAGCAGGCTTATGGGAGATTCATATTATATCACAATGACATAATAATTAAATGACAATCACTCAAATAACTAATGTTCATTCAGTTTGCTCATTTAGTTCCAGCATCTCATCTCATGTGTAATATGTTATGTGACTGCAGTTAATAAATACATAGTGGGTGTGTTCACTGCTGACGTGAAGGGCAGCGGCACTGACGCTGATGTCTTCCTGATTATCTTCGGTGAAAACGGTGACACAGGTGATGCTTTATGTTCTTGGTGGTTTACAGTACCTTTCTAGAAGTCATTCTGTGCTAGGAGTCACATGGTCAATGCTGGATCCTTTTCCATATTACACACTATAGGAGAGAGACGCTTAAACAGCGACAAAGATAACTTTGAGCGAGGAACAGAGGATAAGTTTACAATAGAAGCTCCAAACCTGGGAAGGCTCCGGAAAATCACCATCGGACACAACAACAGAGGCTCATCGGCAGGGTGGTGTGTAGATAAGGTATGCTACACACACACAAACACACACACAAACACACACACACATACTCTTTAAACTTCATCTCTTCCCAGGTTATTATTGATGACATGGGAAATAAGGAGTTATATGAGTTCCCAGTCAACCGCTGGTTTGCCATGGATGAGGATGATGGCAAAATCCAGAGAGATGTGTTGGTGGGATCCATACAACCCATGGGTGAGCACAGCCCTCCATGGACCCCGCCTCCATGAATATATGTGATCATATTACAACCTAAATTGTCAATTAATTGAAGTTATAAGTAAAAATGTACCATATATGTTCATAAGATGGCTATATCTTAGCAACCTTTCATTTTATTGTAGACAGGCATTCGCATTTTGATGGTTGTAAATGTTTTTATACACTGAAGATCACAACTAATAGCTCAACAGGACAGGATGAATGGTTTCATCATCTGTGTGTGTGTAGGCATTGTGTACAACGTCCAGGTGATGACCGGTAACGCCAGGGGAGCCGGGACAAACTCCAAGATCCACATGGTGATGCACGGGGCCAAGGGCTTGAAGAACAGCGGTAAAGTCTTCCTGGAAGGCGGCGAGTTTGAGCGCGGCCTCATCGACACCTTCAATGTGGAGATCTGTGAGCTGATCAGCCCTCTCAGCCGCGTCACCATCGGACACGACAACGGGGCGGTGGGGGCAGGATGGTACTGTGAGAAGGTACAACCCGTACGTTATGGACACCATTGACTTACTGAGTCTATGGAACTTTTGGGTTATAAGCATGACTAGAAAGACTTGATATGGTTTTAATACTTAATGTTCAACATGAATGTGATGGTAGCGACACAGACATGCTGATGTCACCAGACCGAAACAAACAAGATGCTAGCATTAGTTACACACGTGTCTGATCTGCAATGCGCTTAAATGCCATTCACGCTCTGTGGCAATATGTTTATTTATGTTGCCACTCTGTTTTATTGTCCAAAGTGACTCAGACCACCAGAAAGTTTCTTTCCATTGACATCCCACACCTCTGAACAACACATTTGATTTTGATTTGCATTTGACTTGATAGATAGAAAACTGTTTATACAGTTACTGTATCTGATTATGCCTGTTGATCAGTCAGTGCACATTCTGCGTGCTCTGCTCTTGGGAATTCCATCAGTTTCTGTTCCCCCAAGTCCCTCAGCCTTTACCATGCAATGTATTCGCCTATCGTTTATTCTTTTTTAGGTATTATGATAGTCTTTATACACCATTATGATGTACTAAATATACGTATATCTGAGCAGAACATACATATATACATACACACACACACACACACACACACACACACACACACACACATATATATATATATAGAGAGAGATATATATGTATGTCTGTGTTTGTGCATTTCATTTTGATGTTTGGCTTCAAAATACTACCACTTCTAATAATAATAAATTCAAGCACACTTTAAGACAATAATAGGAATAAAAGAATATGAGAGTAAAGTCAAAAGCAGAGGAGTCAGAAAATGGATTGTAGGGAGGAGAAGTTTAGCTGGTAGACATTGGTTTTAAGAGGCTGTTTGGATGGCTGCAGGGTGCAAGTCTGTCAGATGTGGTTCGGAAGGGTGTTCCAGAGAGTGGGTGAGGCAGTCCTTAGTCCTTATGGTTCTCATTGTGGTTTAATCTGTGGACCTGAAGCAACGGGTAGCAGTGGGTGTGGGAGGAGGTCAGAGAGCTATGGAGGAGCAAGGTTGTTAATGATTTTGAAGGTTGTGAGTAGTATTTTGAATTGAATCAGTAGTCCAGTCTGGAGGTCATGACGGCATGGATGATAAGGGTTTCTGCAGCAGCAAAGCACAGTGAGGGACAGAGATGGGCAATGTTCCTCAGGGAGAAAAAGCTGTGTATGTGGGGGACAGGGTGGGGTCAAGGGTGATTCTCATGTCGTGGACTTGGGTGGAGGGAGTGACGATGGAGCCTTCAATGCAGAGTTAGAAGGTCTGGGTAGAGCAGGTGAGGGAGTCTGGGTCAATGATGGGGATCTCCAGTTTATTGCAGTTGAGTTTAAAGACGTTCAGGCAGTTAAGAGTGGAGTGGGTGGTGGAGACAATGGTTTTAGAGGAGAGTGTGGCGACCCCACCCTTTGTTCCTGATATTCAAGCTCTGCTTTGGTCTGACGTGGGCTTGTCAGTTGGCTTAATTTTGTATTTATTTACTCAACAACACATTGCATTCTACCTTCTTATTCTACATTATTCAGATGAACACGTCCCATGCTCCTTGGTTTTGGTTTAGTACAATAAACTAAGTTATTTCAGTTGAACCATTTCAAATGGTTCAACATGAAAAAAATGATTAGTTTAATGTGATCCTTGAGCCAGGCTTGTAACATCACATAGAGTTGGGTGTCATCGGCATAGCAGTAGAAACAGAGGCCATGTCGACTGAGGTTGTGTCCAAGAGGGAGAATGAAATAAGGACAGCTCGTGGAGGATTGTCAATGAAGCATTTTTGGTTTCAATTAACAGGTTTTTTTTCTGGCAGGTGACAATATATTGCCCATTCACGGGTATTGAGCAGACATTTCCGTGTGGGATGTGGTTGGATGAGGACGAGGGTGATGGCTTGATTGAGCGGGAGCTCTATGAGATGGTGTCTCTCAGGCAGAAGAAACAGAAGAGTGAGTGGAAAAGCCATTATGCTCACACTCATTGCAAGTTATCTTCAAATTAAAACAGTCATGAACTTTAGTTAAACTTTTGATTAATCAAATGCATTACCTCAACGTATGCCTATGCACTAATGTTTGGGATGAAAATAAAATGTTTACAGTACGCAATGAAATGTTTTCCCCTCCCCACCTTACATTTTTTATTACTAACGTAAGGTACAAACTGCTACAATATACTGTACTTGACATGTTTGGAATCCTGATCGTGTCTAGCTACTACTTTTAGTATTCTCAAATTATAATTTGGAACATATTCAATAAATCTTTTTGAGAAACAAAGTCTGGAGTATGTAATAAAAACACAACAGTTAATCAAGTTAGGGAAGGCCCAGGGCACTCTTGAAAAAGAGATTTGGAATCTCAATAAGTCTTCTCCTGGTAAAATAAATGTTTAAAAAAATAAGAATAAAGTAAATGCACAGTTACATTAGAAAGGAGAAAAACTTAAAACAGTGAGCTACCCACAGTTAACATTACTGCCCTGTTCTCTTCCACATCAGAGTACCCATGGTCGCTGTGGATCTGGACATCAGATATTAAGGGCGCAGGAACAGATGCCCAGGTTTTCCTGCAGATCTATGGGCAAAAAGGAAAGTCTGATGAGATGAGACTGGATAACAACTCAGACAATTTTGAGCAGGGCCAGCTTGACAAATTCATGGTAAACTATAAATGAAATGAAATCACAGTCGTGTTCACCATTATAACCTTTCATGTCAGTGATATTTCCCATTGCATACTGTAGTGTATACTGTATAATTACAGTACATTAAACATTTTAAGATAATTAGAAATCCAGTTTGTGATGAGGTTAGAATGCCTGAATATCACATAATATTTTGGTATTTTCTTGCATTCTGGGATTCATGAAAGATTGAAATGCCTGACATTGGCAACCTGTTGAAACTTCGTATCTGGCATGAGAAGAGGCATCCATTCGCGGGCTGGCATTTTGCTAGGGTGAGATCCATAACATGAGTCTTGCTCAATCAAATCCATAGTACTACTTTTGGATATATTAGCTCACCGTGTGGGACATGTACGCTTCATAAGTGCCAATTAGTATGTAATTATGTAATATGTCATCTAGGCTACTCTGCAGAAGACCTTGACAAGAGAGAAGTATTCGTTTGAATGTGGTCGCTGGCTGGACATTAATGAAGATGACAATGAGATCATGAGAGAGCTGCCGGCTTTGGGAGCACTTATACCGGATCCTCTTCCCTGTAAGACACACACTAGCCATGCTAATACTGGATAATTACGCCCTGTGCTTATACGTATTTCAGCATGCTAGCATTCCATCTGTCTTATTCATTTCAGTGATAAAATACCGTGTCACAATCTGCACTGGGAATATCAGCGGCAGTGGTACAGATGCCAGCGTCTTCCTTAACATTATTGGTGATCTTGGTGACACAGGGGAGCGACTCATGTTTATGAGCAAAAACAATGTCAACAAATTTGAAAAGGGCAATGTGAGTACATATGTGAACAGGTATGAACCATGACAATAATTGCTTGTTAGGATGCTTAGGGTTACCTTTCTGTTTCCTTAGCATGATGAGTTCCTCATTGAAGCTGTGACCTTGGGCCAGGTACGCAGAGTGCGTGTAGGTCACGACGGGCGTGGCGGAGGCTGTGGCTGGTTTCTAGATAAAGTGATGGTCAGGGAAGAGGGTCAGCCCGAGTCTGCAGCTATTGAGTTTCCCTGCAACAGGCAAGGCAATGCCACATTAAACATCAATCAAAAAAACCAGTCACGTCATGTAAAACATAATTATTTAACTACTATTGAAATGATGAAAAAAGCCAAAGTATTTACATCTGTATTGGGTTTTAGCTTACCAGTACCCCTGCCTATCTGCGATAATGTTAGTCGCTGTGAGTGACCAACATTTAGTGCTACAACTAACCTATGTTTGTTCTCCAATGGCCTGCTGCACTTAAGTAGTTAGTCAGCAGATGGATCAGCTTCCTGTTACAAATAGGGCCTAAATACACATCAGCCAGCCAGGTCTGTCTCCTTCAGTAACCGGAGATAAACCACATGGTCAAAGTGCTAAATTACATCTGGAAGGAAGCGGTCACTACTACCTTAGTGTTAAAAATTATAACAACATTTTGAATGGCTTCACATAAAATAATGAGTTTGTGTAAATTGAATAAAGTGCATAAACTAAACTAAATATAAAATGGTAGCACTGCTAAATCATAAATCAAGAAAAATCATATGTCGGTGAAAAAGGTTGAGTTAGAATGAATGTAAGCATTGTGTCTTATAGGTGGTTGGACCGTAATGAAGATGATGGCCAAATTGTCCGTGAACTTGTTCCAGCTGGAGAAGGCACGCGTCTTTTTAGTGAGTATTATGGCAGAGTGGATAAATGAATCACATTCATGCTTAGGTAGAGGCTGCGTTATAGAACCACCCCATACTATCTCATGGTAGGTTTATGTTTTGGAATACAGATGTGCACACTGTTTCAAACCTTAACACTGGTCTCAATAACACTGGTAACACTGGTCTCAATAACAAGGGCAAACCCAGAAACAACAAGACCAACAACATGTCATTGGGGGTCCAAATAACCCCCTTTGTTCCTAGATGTAGGTTATCATATTGCGGTGAAGACGGGCAATATCAATGGGGCCAGCTCTGACTCCAAGGTGTTTGTCAAGCTGTATGGCGAGAAGGGAGATACCAGCAAGATGCTACTTGTGGTCTCAGACAATGACCTTAGGAACTACTTTGAGACTGGACGCACTGACATCTTCACAGTGGAAACCTTTGATATTGGTCAAGTATGCTTTTTTTATATACTACTTGTTTACAATATTTACACTGTGTTCGGCTAGCCTGGTAATCTCTTCCTGATTTTGCAAGCTTTGCCTTTACAATTCTCCTTAGTCTAGGACCTCTTAATTGTAACATGTTTTGGCCCAGGTAGAGACAACACTGGCTAATCAGCAGCGCCTCTAGTTTACAAACTGCAGAGGGGAACAACACAAAGCCTGGTGTTGCTGGGCTAGTTTTGAAATCCTCTGCTCCTTTGCACTACATTTATTGTATACATTTCCATGATACTAGGTCAATCGTCTTCTGATTGGCCACACCAATGAAGGCCTGCGTGCTGGTTGGTTCCTGGACAGTGTGCAGATTTCTGTACCTATTCATGGAAAGGAATACATGTTCCCCAGCCACCGCTGGCTGTGTAAGGATGAAGCCGATGGAAAAGTGGAAGTAGAGATCTATCCCAGCGAGACCTTGGAAATTGAAACATGTACTATAAACAACCACAGCTTTACATACAGTGTCTATACCACGTTATAGTACATTAACATTCGTGTGTGTGTGTATTGAGTGTGTATTGAGTCCTGTCCATACTTTCATTTAACAGTGATTAACTACGAAGTAACGGTTGTTACTGGAGATGTGAGAGCAGCTGGCACTAATGCCAACGTCTTTTGTCAGATCTATGGAGAGAAGGGAAAAACTGAGGTCCTTGGCCTTAGCAATCGGTCTAACAATTTTGAACGTGGTACCACTGAGATTTTCAAGGTTTGTCTTAGGCATAGTACAAAAATACACGTGTGTTTTTATAAATCTTTCTGTCTTTAAAAAAAATGTTATATGCATTTTGGCAACTGAAAATTGAGCTTTGGTTTACCTCCTTCCAGAGTTCTATTGAAAAACACAGTTTTGAGTGTTGACGAGTAGACAGGGAAATGGAGTGTCTGGTATATTGGTGTGTTCAGTGTGTTCTTGGTTTGGCAGCAAAGTGTGTGCCACTATCTCCTTTGTTTGCATGAGGCAATTACGATGATTTGCCTCAGTACTACTACTAGTACAGTACTCCTCTCCTTCTCCTTCTCCTTCTCCTTCCTTCCAAAACAGTGATTGTGTGGATGGGGTTCATTTTAGAGCAGTCCCAATTTTTAAAAATACAGTGAACATGTGGGCATGGCCTTATACTCTCAACTGTCAAGATTACCTGGCATGTTGGGGGTTTATGTTATTGAAATGTTTCTATAATCCATCTTCCATGTCAATGAGACAGAGCATATCAGACGAGCATATTTTACAAACAAAGATGCAGCTTGATAGTATTATTGTACTGGTTATTTTGGGCTCTTCAAATATGTTTTCTTCACCCAAATCCAGATTGAGGCCCAGGATGTTGGCAAAATTTACAAGATACGCATCGGCCATGATGGCAAAGGCATCGGAGATGGTTGGTTCCTGGATATGGTGGAAATCAATCTGCTGATTTTGGAAATGGTCCAAATTGAGGTGAAGAAGGAAGACACCAAGAAAGACAAGAAAAAGGACAAGAAAAAGAAGAAGAAGGAAGAAGAGGAGGAAGTGGAAATGGTTGAGGAAATGCAGGAGGTGGTGAAGACGTTCACATTCCCCTGTAGCCGCTGGCTGGCCAGGGATGAGGAGGACGGGGAGATTGTGGTGGAGCTGATGCATGAAGATGCAGAAGACATAGAGAGTAATTTAACTCCTTTGTATTTTTCATTGTATCATTTACATTTGCTTCCATATTTGAATAATACATTCTTTTTGATTCCTTTCCAATAGTGAATTCGTATGAGGTTCATGTGTTTACCGGGACCATGTGGGGGGCGGGGACTGATTCCAAAGTTTACGTCAACATCTATGGTGAGATTGGTGACACTGGCGAGCGATGGCTCCGTAGGTCCAATCACCTGAACAAGTTTGAGAAAGGGCAGGTGGGTCCTCCAGGCCGCTTTTAACTACATGCCGTGACATTTGTAGACATTGAGTGACTATTGTGTGTTTTCCTTGTTTTTCCCTGTGCCAGGAAGATGTTTTTAATATCACAGCAGTGGACCTGGGGGAACTGAAGAAGCTGAGAATCAGACATGATAATGGCCTGGCCAATGCTGCCTGGTTCTTGGACAGGGTGGAGATTGTGGACAACAAAGATGACACCACGTATGTAGGCAAATAGAAGGATGTTATTAAGTAGTACGTTCTAATAACTTACATACTATTGGGTTGCCAAACCTCCAGTCAGAAAATGAGTAGGCCTATGTCAACAAATGAGACTACACTAACTCTCAGAACGTATAAGATGTTAGAGCTCCGCCTTGTGGTGGGAAATGAATATGAGGAAGGGGGGCACACTAGCGTTCTCCATCTGGGATAGGTTTAGAGATGTTTCAGTGTCTGGTAGCCTACACCAGTGTTCCCCAACCCTGGACCTCGGGGAACACTGCCCTGCATGTTTTAGATGTTGCCTTGCTCCAACACAGCTGATTCAAATGAATGGCTCGTTAGAATCCTGATAAGGAGCCATTCATTTGAATCAGGTGTGTTGG
The DNA here is from genome assembly GCA_025399855.1 of Forbesichthys papilliferus. Taxonomy (NCBI): domain Eukaryota; kingdom Metazoa; phylum Chordata; class Actinopteri; order Percopsiformes; family Amblyopsidae; genus Forbesichthys; species Forbesichthys papilliferus. The sequence goes on along the minus strand of JAODOY010031183.1, from coordinate 827 downwards.
AGCAGGGAGACTTCTAAAACATGCAGGCCAGTGTTTCCCGAGGACCAGGGTTGGGGAACACTGGCCTACACAATATAATTATAATATTTTAATTCATACAAAGTAAGCTAATGGTTATGGCATTCTCACTCGGCTACATATATTTCATAACAACGTAATGTTGTGCAGGTACTATTTTCCTTGTAAACGTTGGTTGGCTGTCGACGAGGATGACGGCCAGCTTGCCAGAGAGCTGGTACCTGTAGACGAAGCCTTTATGAAGAAGGGTGATGATGACGATGAAGATTCCGAAGCCACACTTGGTCTGGAACAGAAAGGTGAAAAGAAAATTATAGTTATGGCCAAAAATCCACCGAATGAGGCTATTATTATTTATTTAACTTTTGTTTTGCAACAGCAATGTCCACAACGTACACAATGAGGATAAAAACTGGCGATAAGAAGTATGCTGGCACGGACGCCAATGTCCTTACTATCTTGTATGGCACCAAGGACGACACAGGTAATAATTATAATGCAGACATTCTTATATTAAACGTACACTCCTCCATTGTGTTATAGCGAAAACAGAACCCCAAATTTCCACCAGAAATGCTCCCCTGTGTACAAGGCTGTAGGGGAAGGGTATAGAAGAGTGTGTAGCGAATAGAGGTTGGATCCCATCCATAGCTCAGCACAAGAAATGTACTCCATCTTATAGTCCCACCTTTACAGTGCCTGTTCCTTACTACGCTGTACTCACTGTATACTGTCCATCCATCCATCTTCTCCCGCTTATCCGGAGTCGGGTCGCGGGGGCAGCAGCTTCAGCAAGGGACCCCAAACTT